>JASCIV010000067.1:0-55642 GCA_030374735.1 Gracilaria caudata
GCGTGACGGGAGCAGACTGAGCAGTGGGGGAAGCGCGGTGGGAGTTGTTGGTGGCGGTGGTGGCGGTGGTGGTGGTTGTTGGGCGGCGTCGCGGGCGCGTGGCGGGGCGCGCGTTGGGCGCGCCAGAGCGCACACGCGCTGGTGAAACGGACGGCGCGTGAAACGGGCGGCGCGTGAAACGGACGTGTGCGGCGTGTGCGTCGTGTGCGCAAGCGCGACGCGTGCGCGACGCGTGCGCGGAGCTGGCGGGCTGTCACTGGCGGCGGCGCGCGCGGAGCTCGCTCACCGAGGCCAAGTGGGGCCGGCAGCGCCGCAGCGCGCGCGCCCGTTGCGAGTGCGCCGTCTTGTGTCGGTTTGCGGCGGTGGCGGGCGCGTGCGCGCCGGCCGTTTGGCTTTGGCGCGCGGCCGTACGACGAGCCGTTCTGCCGGCCACCGCCGCTGGTCGCATGCGCACCGCGCTGCGCTCGCTGCGCCGCGCTGCTGTGCGCCGGCCATGCGTCGCCGTCACGCCGCTGCTGCCAGCTGGCAGCAGAGTCGCCGTGGCCACGTGCCGCTTCGCTTCGAAGTCCGTTTGCGCTTTTCGTTTTGCGTTCCGCTTCCGTGTAACAAAGCTTGCTTTATGCGCTCACTATCATACTGTTACAGAGTGCACTCTAAAGACTACGTCTCCTACAAAAACAGCCGCAACTAGTAGGCATCATGTGTTCCGCCCTCACAGCTCTTCCGGCGAAGGCGTCACAGGCAGGTCGTCCTCTGGTGGCGTCGGCTCCATCTCCCACATCGTGTAGTAGTCCTCGGGCGACGGCTCCATCGTCTCCACCATCATCGACGGAGTTGGCATCACCTCGTACATCGATTCGCCGGTCCTGTCCAACACCATCATATACTCCGCCTCGGGCGTAGGCGTCTCCATCATTGGCGACGGGCTCACCATCACATCATCCATCTCGTCGAGCACTTCCTCAAACATCCCCATCTCTAACGCCCGCACCACCCGCTCCTGAGCCACAGGCCCGACAACGCCTTCTCTCCACCGTGCCCCGGAAACGGGCGGAACCGCTTGCGGGAATACCGCCGCAAAAGTGCTGCTCAACGACGCGCACGTCGCCAAAAGCGCCATCCAAAACGTACTGCTTCCCAACATCTTTCACACCCTGCTTGCTTACGTGCTTCCGGTCAATGCTTGTCCACCAAAGCGCCGGTCGCGGTTTGTCGCAAGTCGCCTGAGTCTGGGAATGCGTTGGGGCCCTGACAAGCGCGCAACATTCGGCTGAACGCTCGAGGCAGCTTTAGTACTCATCGCACCCTCACCTCGCGCTCCACACGCTGCCAAATTCAATTCAGTGCTGCCGCGCGCACGCAGTGCTTATAGTGCCAGCGCAACAGAAAGTAAGCCACAACCTTACTCGCCTTTCAAACCACATCTTGTCGAGCACATCAGTCCTCACCAGCTGCGTAGCTGTACCTGTCAACTACAATATGACCACCCATCACCGTTCAGGTAAGTAAGGAGGCTTCACTTTCGTCAACCCATACACCTTCCAGCAAGCATCCGTTGCTCAATTGTTGGTTACAGATAACCCCACCCAGATCAACGCCCTGTTTCGACGCCAGGAACGCTTGCGAGAGCCGCCGTGTCCCTGTCTTGCGTGCCTCCCGCGTCATCATACATTCTACAGCTCCTGCGATTTCACCCCAAAATGCGTTGTACAGCAAGGATATATTCCGCAATGCGCTCGCATCCGCCTACAGCGTAGCTGTAAACCTAGTCTTGTCCTACATTAGTTTTCACCGCATTACGTCCTTGCGCATGCTGTCTGCGCAGTCTGCTTAGCAGCTTCTGCCATCGCAAGCACCGCCATCCACGTTCAACCTCATGTGCGGCCACATTCAAACTGAGACGTGTGCAGCCCAACTTATCTGGTTGCCGGCTTGTTGGCTATAAACTGGAACATGTTAATGCGATTTCTTCTTTCTTGAAAGGGCCGCCATGCCATGTACGATTCGCTCGAGCACCAACCACATGCGCCTCTTCAGCTTCACGCTCTCAGGGCTCCACGCTGAGCGCAATTACACGCAATCGGACTGGCAGCAACCATTGCAGCAGCACAATATTGCGCCTATAATCGTTGCTGATTATCCGCAAAACCCACTGTCGTCCAGCCCTGTTTGGCTGATTAATAAGCTTAGACCGCTGTATTTGGCTGCCCCCGCGCCCTGCTACTGGTCGCAGTGCACCACAACTGTCGCCAGTACAGCTGCAAATACGATGGCCCATCATCGTCGATGGGTACCTTCGTAGTTTGTTTCCCGACCGACCTGAGCGATCTTGATGCACTCGCTTCTTCGCTGGGAATTGGGGGATGGACGCATTGACGTTTGCCAATTCGACACCAGAAGTCGCACGCGTGTGCACTGTCGACTTTGCCAAACGTCGAGCACCAAGAGCCAGGCACGTTATATCTGTCATTGACCAATCTGCACATCGCGTAACTTCTAAACCTTCTCGCAGGTACACGCATAACACTTGAATATCTCGAAACCACGTCAGTAGATCTGATTCACCATCTGGGACTAACATCAGGTTGTCCGTAAGTATAAACGCATAAAGGGCTGCCTTTGATTGGGTTCGCACAGCTGCGCTACACAGTTGTTTTTCTTCGATACGCACTGCAGATCCCTGTAAGGCTTACAACTGTTGTTATATTCATGCTTACCGAAGGCGTCGAATTTGACTCAACAACAATGTACCAGGGTAACGTGGTAGTTACAGCAGAGAGTTCTTGGAACTTCCGCCTCCACACACCCATCCTACGCTTACGCGCATGTCCCAACGAGTCGTAAGCCTTCCCAAATCCCAACTGGAAATGCGGATCACGCACGTCGTCATTGACGAGCGGCATGTTATAGCAGCAAAGGCTTCGCCGATGTGACATTGACTGTTGGCTTTTATATTGTCCAGAGGCACAGAGGAAAGCAGCTGAGCAGGATCTGTAATGTTGCTTCCTCTGCGAGAACTCTTGTTCAGCCCCAAACAGCATGAAACATTTGTATGTTGCTCGACTTTGTGTACAGTAGGAATCCCATTCATTGCGGTCCCTATTGGAAGAAGGTTATTGCTCACTGCTTCACTGGAGGTGAGAGTAGGAAATGACATCTAGGTCCTGCGCGGAGTCATTCTGTTCCACAAAGTGCTGGAAGCCCATTGTTGCCGTGCTACCAATGATGCGGACAATCGATCCAGCCGTGAACAAACACGCGGACACTGCATTTTAATCTGTTAACGTATCCTTGTACTACACAATGTTTATGTACCCTTGTACACTGTGCACGCCTGGAAGAGCACATATTATGCATAATGTAAATTGTGCGATGTGTGCGCGCTTCCGGGAATTGCTGTGGGAAAAGACGCTAGCTTGATGAGGTAGCAGGGGGGGTGTCATTCTATATCAGCTCTCTATCTTTACACCGCGCATGCACAGTCATGATGAGATCAGAGCAAAGCTTTATTGAATGTCTTCGAGCTCTTTGTTCGGTTACTCTTGAGGAACTTCTTGTCTTCTGATGTGCTCTTCGAATGTGGATACGTCGATCAATGAATCGATCGACGCGAGAGACGGGGAGAGGTCGGATAGTCAGAAGCGCAACTTGGTTCACATATTCGTGTCTGCAAAGCTGCTCTAGTGAGAACCCCTTCCCCCCATTCAGTAGCTTGTTTCTTACTTGGCTCATTGCTGAGCACGGGTTTCGCACTTGAGGGCACCCGTACTTTGTCGGGGCACGTAAACTTCTGAGCACAGTGGTAGGAGTGCTAACGCAGTCCAAGAGTTTAGTGCAGCTTCCTTCAAGACGAAATAGTGTCCAATAGAGCTCATTATATTGGTGAAGAAAGATGCATTGGAGGGTGCATGATGCCCGGTGATCATTTTAAATCAAATATTTATGTATACTAGCGCCGTCTGCGTTCCTGTCTAAACAGAAAGTTTCCGTGAACAATGTTCACAATAGTAGAGCGGATTGGACTGTACATGCTATAGCATACAAAGAGCAGTAGAGGCCAAAACAACGCCATGAAGGTATAAAGGGAACGCTACCCGTGTAACCCTCTTAACCCTGGAACGTTAACCCTATCCTTTTAACCGACCTTCCCTCTACACCGATGAACTTTGCGCCGCATACGAGAAAGGGCAGGGAAGAGTTAGCCATGCATGAGTCATGCACTGCATGGCATGACGTGAAAAATGGGGCAAACGTATTGGCCGCCGCTCACGTGACCGCCGAGTTTGGTCGCAACCGATACTTGAACGAACCAATCGCCTTCTACGAAGGTACCGAAGGTAGAATGAGGGTAACATTAATGCAGGCTTCGATTCTGACAGTGGCGGCATGTGCTCGCCAATATTGTCGAACTTCGAACGATATGAACTAGAACAGCCTCTATGAGTCCTCGAGACTCGAAGAGCCCTGTTTCATATCGCTCCCATACGGGGAATCCCAAGGGTAGGGAAACGCAAACCTGTCGAAGCCCTTGGTCAAACGGCCGCGTTTGACCAAGGGCCTCGAGCAATCAGACAATGCCGAACCAAGTAACTTGTTGCTCGTCCACGCCTATGCCACTTGGTCCGCTTAGCATGTCTTCGATAAACGTGCTTCGCATATTAGATGCTAATATGCGATCTGAGGAAACTTTCGTCCATAGAGCGCCTGGCTGCTATCTCGAGGCCTTCTAACGAAAGAGTGGGCCCCTTTGAATATCTCTGCTGTCCTCTTTCCGTTTCTACACCAATAGCCTCAGTGCTTCTCAGCTTCTTGCATCGCGCCACAAAATAAGTGGCAACCAATCCCACCACAGACCACAGAGCACTAAACCAAAGAAACAGTTTATAGTCATTCACATGAGCGCGAGGAAGTTGATCTTGCAATACGCGGTGGACCGCTTCGGATTCGCTAGCACGTGCCAACAGCCACGAAAAGAACATATCACCAAAGCCCACACTAATAGTGATCAACGAGAACGCTAAGCTCGCATTTTCCTGATCGAAAACCCCGCCTACAAGACAAGCAGCAACCACTGGGCCGCCACTAAATGTGATGTAGATCACAGCAGACGAAGCCATGAAGCCGTAAAGCATACCCGCTCTGACGAAGAATGGGACGCACATAACGGCGAGCAGCTGAGCAATCAGAAGCAGTTTGTTCGTCCTTTTAGCTCCATTCAATCCAGGGTGTTGATCACCTACATCGTCCAGAAGGTCGACACCAAGACCGCCAATCACACGACCTGCAAGTCCAGTACACGTGACCCAGAAAAAGAGAAAATTCGCCGTGTGGATACCAACGCCAAACATATCAACGGCCATCTTCTGAAACGCCAGCACAATACCAAAACCAGGGCCGGCAGTAGCGCCGAACGCAAGCAAAAGCCAGTAGAGCGAAGCATCACCGAGAATATCCTTCAACGCCAGCTTCGAATTCAACTCGGTATTTGCGGATGTAGAAACAATACGCGAGGTTTCATCCAGAGAAGCGCCAACAATGGAAAGGTCCGGATGCCATCCAGCAGGCGGTTTTTGAAGGAAAGGAGAAGCTACGAACGACAGGGCTGAAGAAAGCAGTCCAACAATTGCAATAGCGTGAACAGGGTGCCCTACGGATGCAGTCAGTGCTCGAAAAGCCTCAATGCCAAAAAGTGTACCACTAGCGCCGCAGAACATACCAATACCAGTGATTCGCCCACGAGCCTCTGGAACCCACGCTTGCAGGACATCAACGGTAGCCACATAAATGGCACCACATCCAGTTCCATAAAGAGCAGCAGCGAAAAACATCAAGCGCACATCATCAATAGAAAGCCCATACGCCCAAAGAACCTGAGCCGCCATACCAAACGAACCGAACAAAGAGGCATAGACCGACGCATACTGCTCATAATCGGGCGGAACAAACTTGTTCATCGCAATACCCGCAACTGTGACACCAAGATAAGCAGAAAATCCAGAGACGCCCACGGAAAGTGTATACTCCGGACGGTTAACCAAAGCAACGAAAATGCCAGTAGAATAAATCAGACCGAAGATAGCCTGCAGCAAGCAGCAAGCAGGAATGGGGCCCAGAAAGCGCCAAGTCCGGAGTTCAGTGCCATTGAAAACACCATTCATCATTCACAAACTGCTGAATAACTGTTGTTCAGTTCCGCCGTACCATCTGAGGCAGAAAACGTGGCCGAGAGGAGGAAGGTAGTAGAGAAAGAGGGCGACAAAAGGAATGCAAAGGAATTGAGAACGATAAAGAGAAAAAGGCAAAAGAAAGGAACAATGGGTACACTCACTCGTTGCTGTATTCTGCCGTGAGTTGCCATCCGCAAGAAGCAGATGGCTTTTATAGGTACCCTCCGCTGAGTCAGTTGACAGCTGACTCAGCAGATGTGTTTGCATGCATTTGCATGAGTTATGTTGAATATCGAGTGAGGATATCGTGACGCTCGACAGAAAAATTGGTCCCTCGTCTTCGACTCGGGCCCTAATTTTTCTGTCTCGTGCCCCGATATCCTCACTCGATATTCAACATAACGCGCTTATCACACAGCTTCCCAGCCAACGAGGGGACGTACTACGTCGCCTCCACACAGAAGCCGAAGGGCTTCATCAAGCTAAACCCAATGCGCTGCGTGCGGTCTCTGACCGCATCACCGCCGTCTTGCAAGCCAGCAAAGAAGACTAACGATACCGCATCAAGCAGGACACGTACAGTGAGTAGGTTTTCATCTTGGCCATGACTTGGCTTTGCTTTTCAGCAATAATTGCTGTGGAGCAAAGTCAAGTCGTGGCCGATGTATACACACTACGGGCAGCGCGTTGTAAACAAAACAGGCAGGCACTCCGTGCCCAGGGCGTTGTGCTTGGTGATTGTAACAGTGAAGACTTACGTGCGGACGAATGAGGGCAGTGTGAAGCGAAAATTGTCGGAGGGAATGTGAGGGTGCGTGACTGGCCCCAGTAACGAGCTAGTGACAACTAGCGTACCAAAAAAGTATCCAAAATTATGCCTAAAACGGGGCGTTTTGATATCTTCACTCGATCTGTGTGATAAGTGGCATTATCTTGTAATGAGAACAAGTGCATTTGCACTTGGAACTATCTCGCTTTGGATCTTTGTCCAGACGAGCAATGAAGTCATCAATACCGATCATGCACCTAACACTGTATTCGAGAACAGTGTATTCCGCAATTGCGCATCTGGACCCTGACGTCAGGTTGCTCACCATCTAAACGCCGCGCTGTACCTGCCCCGTGCCAGAATGGCTGGATTGTACAACAATAACGCTTAAGAATACTTCAGTAACAGTTCCCTTCTTCAGAGCTTGGAGTATGAAGGGTATGACGGGTAGAGGGAGTGGACTAGCGATTCTTGAAGGTGAAACAGATTTAGGTGTGACGTGTGGACCCGCCCACGAACCGTTAGTGCTAGCAGTGGGGCACATCAGCTTCTGGTGAGCATCCAAAAACACAACAAACTCATGGGCTATCGTTAAGGCACGACGACGTTTGGCGTGGCAATTCACGTGAGCTCGGTTACACCAACTAGTTCCTTAGGCCGAAAATGGTTGTTGTTCTGTGCAAAACGCTTGTCTTACACGGTTAACGCGAGCTGCTTACCCCCGCCTTCGCTGCTCCGTGAAGACGAATTTAGATACGTGTTACGACTTATAGAGCAAACTCTTTCCTATCCCCTTTCCGCGTGGGTGACTTCTCTTTGAGTGAGACTCGGGTGAGGCGGTCCCACTTCTGGGGGGAGTCACCGCCGATAAAGGTGAGCTCACCCCGCATCCTCACCCTGTCAGACTGGAACTTCACTCAGCAGCCCCTCCCCACCCAATAGCCCAACCTGGTTTCCGTGGAGACTTCACCACAACTACATAACAGAACGATTAGATGGTATTAGACACACACAGAAGAGTTCAGATGCTTACGTAAACGTCGGCGGGCTAAAGTGTAGCGCTGTGATTCGGGCAGAATTGCTCTGACTCGTAAATGCGACTATCAGCGTCGGTGAGGGCTTGGTCTCAAAGGATTTGGCATGCGTCACACAAGACGCGGAGCGCGGCAAGGCCACCGTGTACGGGGTGAGGCGTTCACAAATCACCGGCGCGTCACCCTCGCGGCATGGCGAGACCGAGTGGTCTCGTCGTCGTTGCCCTCCGTCGGGTGGAACGCTCAGCCAACGGGTGACTCTTCATCGTTCTCACGGTTACCTTGGCGACAGTGGTGTTGGGTAGGACGGTGGATGCCATCTACTGGTGGGAAGAAGGAGAGGAGTTCCAAGGATATCTTCAAAAGCAAACGAGCACGTGGGTACACGTCGTGTAGCAGTCCTCCGTGTACACGAGATTGGCACCACGTAAGCAGCCGTCCAAGCCACGCCCAGCTCACCAGAAGTGTACGAAGGTATCAAACTTTGATAATCAAAGGTACACAGCGCCTATACGAAGGGTACATGTAACCGTTATTCGCCGCCGCTTTTCACTAAACTCCGGAGTAGAGCAGGGCAGCTCCCCGAAGTGTCAGGTGTACAACTTTCTTAAAGACATTGGTACAGATATCAGAACTGTTTTCATTATATATTCATATCAGTTTTGATATCGGTGAGCTTTGGTCTTGGTTCATTTTCTCGGTCTTTGTTCTAGGTTCTTGGTCATTGCTCGTGGAGAAAACCTGCCGTCGCTGTCCCGAGACGCATGTAGTGTGGCGTTCACACAGAGTTTCGCTGCTTCTTGTTAACACTTTTTGTCAAAGAGAACGACAAGATTGATGAGTCTTTCGCAGTTATGGATCGTTGTGCCTGATGGATAACGAGCCATGATTGCGAAAGATGCACAAATCTTTTCTTTCCGTTGAACGGAATCCGTTCTACATGATGGCACCTTTGTCGACCCCGAGCTAATGACGCGAACTTGCGACTCTTGAAGCACGGTGCACGACGGTAGTTGGTGCAAAGTTTTTTATCCGAAGAATGCTCATTGAATTATTATAAAACCTCACCAGATGGCGGACGCCTTCTGTGTCTTCGACCATCTGTTGAACTTCCTCTACATAAGGTTTCGAAGCGAGTGCATTAAGTATAATTTTATGCTCTTCTAAATCTGTTGCATGCTCTTGGAGCTTTGTTCTACCTTGAGGATAGAGGTTCCGTAGTGAAAAATCTCCACACACTCCTATACCCCTACCCCTCCCCTCGCGCGCTCTCTCTTTCCAAGGAGAATGCTAGCAACTTATCAAGCCTTCTTGAGCTAAAAGTGAAACACATTAAATGATCATCCTTCGTCTGAACGAAAAAGAATGAGCGGCTGTAGTTTTCGCAGGAGCTGCCTTAAAATTCTCACGTCCTCAGTCCTATCTTCTAGATCTCTGTTCCTTACCGTTTATTTCAGAAGGTAGATGAGTTTCCTCACGACAAACAATAATGACTGGAATTGTCATCGAGACTGCGAAGAGTTGTCTCATGGAGTTTGTAGAGCTGTAAGAGACCTGACCCTTACCACCCTCAGCCCTTGTAAGGGTACAGAATACAGTTCCTGATTGTCCCTCTGTCAGAGCTAAATTTAGCCCTAGGACGTTGTCCCGTTTTACGCAAGGATTTCACAGCCTTTGGCTTCGCGCTTCTCAAGAGAACTCTGCCACGCACGGGCCACCACGCCCCATAGCGCTGTGACATCATGCCCGTGGTGCTGTGACACATGCAACCGCTTCTGGCCTGTTGAACCACCCCTTCCTGCGACAGATTCTGTTGAGCAAACGAGCCCGAGCAATTGCCCAACTTTCCCACCTTTTACGCCTTGTCTGTCCTTTCCCAGCGCGCACACAGCGTCACTGCCATTCTTCTCAGCTTTCGAACATCACAGGACGTTTTGCGGAAATGAAATCCACCTCATCTACTCTCCACCAGCTCATTCAACAGTATGTTGCTCTTTCATCTTCCACCGTTTCATAGACTTGTAACGCCGCACACCACGCCCCGCCGCATATCGCCACCATACGTCTGCAATATTCATGCATCCATTCAATCATCGCGCCCGAACATTCGAATCATAGTCAGCGACATTGATGGAACACTTCTCACCTCGAAGAAACGTCTTCACCCGAAGAATGAACCTCTTGTGAAGCGTGCGGTCGAATCGGGAGTTTTGTTCGTTCCTGCCACAGGAAAATCAGCCAGCGGGGCCCTGAAAGCTCTTGGAGATTCTCTAACCTCCTTTTTGACTAACACGCAGCCCTCCATGCCGGGCATCTTCCTCAATGGTTTGTTAGTAAAGGCGAATGGACGAGTGATATTCGAAAGAACCCTTGGCAAGTTGGACGTGCTGAAAGTGTTGCAAGAGTTAAATCGTCTAGAGCTCACACCATTATTGTATTCCGCTGATAACGTACTGGTGTACAAAAGATCATCCTACACGGACATGTTCATGGTATCCTACGAACCGGAACCGCAAGAGGCTGACTTGGAGAAACGAGCCGCACAAGTGCCTGTCCACAAGGTTCTGGTGGTTGATGAAACTGGAGGAGATATACGGCGTTTCAGAAGTGATCTTTCTCGTTCATTGAAGAAAGTGGCAACTATCACACAGGCACGACCAGATGTATTGGAGGTCTTGCCAAAAGGGGCAAGCAAGGGAAAAGCGCTTCAACACTTGTTGTCGTACTTGCAGATTTCGAAAGAGAGTGCTATGGCCGTTGGAGATGGGGAAAATGATTTGGAAATGTTGCAGGTCGCTGGACTAGCGGTTGCGACAGGAAACGCCGTTCCTACATTGATGGATGTGGCTCATCACGTTGTTTGTGGTAATGATCACGGAGCGGTTGCAGATGCCATTAACAAGTTTGTACTTTAATTGCATCGTATACTCGTATGTGTATGTTCATCTGCGCCCTCGCGCTACCTGAACACGAGTATTGTGTCGATGCATCTTTTGTTACACTGGTAGAGGAAGAAAGATTTGTATAAGCTACGTACGAGAGAGGTGTTGGCGTGATATCTTGCGCGAGAGGAGCCGAGTGGCGCGAGTAGTTCAGGAGGAAAGAGTAGGGGAGAAAGCGATGTGCACCTGCTTTCTGATTTGAATTAGGATACAAGCAGAGGAACGCTTAGCCACTGTTCCTAGCTTCGTGGCGCACCTTTGCAAACACAGCAGCCACTTGCTCCTTTTCCGCGGCGCGTTTCAAAAACGGGTGACTCAACAACTGACTGGCCGAAGCCCTTCTGGCCGGGTTCACCACCAAGCACTGCGCAACGAAGTCAACAAACTCGGTGCTCCATCTGGACGGTTCTCTCAAGGTAGGGGGAGCTTGAGTAGTAATCAAGAACATGGCGCGCAGCGGCTTCTCGCTCATGTGTGGCGGTTCCCACTCAGCGCACTCTATAGCTAAGATACCCACACTCCATAAATCTACCTTGTACTCATACTCTTTCTGGCGAATGAGTTCCGGTGCCATCCAGTATGGTGTACCCACACACGTTGTGCGCTTCTTACGCTCCTCGGTAAGTTCAGCACAGAACCCGAAGTCGGCAAGCTTACACCGCCCTTGTTGGGTGAGTAGAACGTTGTCGGACTTAATGTCGCGATGCAGGCGCTTCATACCATGCATGAACTTTAGACCCTTGAGGACCTCGCGAAGCACATATGCGATGTGCGCTTCTTCCATCGTTTTGGAAAGTCGTTGATAGTTTTCCAACACGTCGGTAAGGCAGCCACCGTCCATGTATTCCATAGATATCCACATGAAGCCGTTATAGTTGTATGTCTCGTGACATTTGATAAGGTTGGGATGACGTGTGCAGCACATCATGCGTATCTCCATCTCCAGAGCGTCGGCTTCTGTCTTATTCGCCGGCTGGACCTTCTTGAGAGCCACCTTCCGTCCGTCAGGAGTGATAGCCTCAAAGACGCTGCCGGAAGCTCCCTGCCCAATTTGATGCATGTTAGAAAACACTGTGCTGGGGTCCTTATTATGGATGTACACAGGCTGTTCCGGTGCTATGGACATGACGGTTCGACGATCGACCGCTCTCTGCGCGCGCGGAGCGTGTGATGGCGGAGCGGCCGCAGCGCGGGAGACAGGCACACGGGTGGGTGGAGCGTGCGGTGGCGGAGGACGCCTGTCTGGGGGTCGAGGCGGGAGCTGCTTGAAAGGTTTGGGAGGGGCTTTGTGCACGGGCGATTTCTTGTTGACAGGGGCGGCAGCGGTCGGCTTGGAGACATTGACAACGGGACGGGGGGCGGGGGCGGGAGCGAGGGCAACAGGGGGCTTTTTGACGGGGGGAGGAGCACCGTAAAGATAAAGCTGGAAGGCGCGCAGAGCAGCGTCAGGGTCGGCGCGAAAGTCATCCTGGGAGAGACCTTGCTTGATGAGCTCGCTCTCCATGGCGGCGGGAAGACCGCGGAAGCCGGACGAGGCGGTGGCATCAGACTCGACGTGCACGGCGTGGGTGGAAGCGACAGGGAAGCCGACGTGGGCGTTCTTGCGCTTGTGGGGAGAGGCGCGCTTGCGCGGGTAGGGCGGCATGTGGGCGGCGGAGGGTAGGGCGTTGGAGACTGTGTTTTCCTTTGCGTCGGAGTCGCGGGGGGACAGGATGCGACGCAAGGAAGTGAGGACGTCCATGGCGGGAGGGGTGGGGGCAGAGCCGGAGGCGGTGGCGGTGGCGGTGGGTGTCGCGGGGAACGGAGGGAGGGGGGGAGCTTGCGGGACAGGGAAGGGCTGGGGCGAGGCGGCGTTAAGTAGCGGAGAGCGGGAAGCGGTGGAGGGCGGCGATGAGATGGCGCGCTTCTCGACGGTGGGACGCGGTGATGTGGCGATGATGCGGCGATGGGGTGCGTGGCGGCAACTGGCCGTTACGTGACGCGGGCGCATCACAGTTTCCGTTTCGTGACTGAGGGGGGGGGCGCCGTGCGTCACGTGCGGTCCAACGAGTACAGCGCGTGCGTGTGCAGCGACGTGTGCGCGTTGCGGCTGTGTTGTGTGAGCTGCGCCTGCGAGCGGAACGAAGCGCTGCACACGTCACAGCGCCAGCGCGCACGCGACCGGTCGCCATGCACCTCTCGCTCGTGCCGCCGCGCGGCCTCCGCCGACCCAAACGTTTGCGAGCACAGCTCGTCGCTGCAGCGGATCTTCGAGTCCCCGTGCACCATCTCCTCGTGCCGCCGCATCGTGTCGACGCGCCCGAAGCGCTTGCCGCACGTGCCGCACTCGAACTCGCCTCGGCCCTTGTCCGTCTTCCTGCTGCTACCCGTCCTCGCGCGCCGCTCCGGTGCCGCAATCGTCGACTGTCGCGACAGTCGCGCGCTGTCGCTGCCCTCCGACCGCTTTCCGTCTGTCCCTCTGCTCGACGAGCTCTCGCCACGCTTCGTCCACGATCGCCGCGTGCTTGTAGAGCTGCTTGAGCTTGCCTCGCCCCGCGTCGCCTGCGATGACGATGAGCTCTCTCTACCTCGCGATGTCGACGACGCCGACGCCGACGCCGACGCCGACGACGACGCTGATGACGCCCCTTGTGCAGACCACGATGCCCGAACCACTGTCGAGCGCGTCCGCATCTGCTTGCCACCGGCCACTGACGACGACGACGATTGACCAGAGCTCAACCTCATGTTGCTCAAGTTGTACTGCATCCACGACTCGGACACCACGTTCACGCCTAGATCGCACTTGTGCCCTCTCAGCAAAGCTGTTGAACCAAATGTTTTCCCGCACCGCGTGCATCCAAGGCGCTTCTCGCTGCTCATGTCCCGCTGTCTTGATAACAGTCCCCGTGCCTCGTTCACCCATAGCACTTATTTATACCATATCAGCTACTTACGTACTACTGATAAACTACTTTTGTCATCGTCTCGCGTCTCCCTTACTACCACCTGTTTCAAACATCACTCCATCCATATCTCACGCCCTCAAAAGCACTCAACCAACTTGACTCAATCGCTTACGGCATGCGTGTTATCTTCCCCATCACACTGTCACCATGAATGGAATCAACACAATCGTGGCAGTCATACCCACCACATATTGGCATAATCATTCTCACACTCCCTCAAGTTATAAATTAAACCCTACACACTGCTGCCACAACATTCGCAAACCACATCACACCTTGTCCATCGACGACCCGTGCATACACACGCGTATATATGCCCCTAGCACTCTGCCCTCTTGTCTCCAATCACCAATACAGCACAATCTTGTTCAAAGCAACACGCACGGACACAGGCTCGAAAACCATGTTGCATCGCGAGACAGATAGAGAGGATAACCTTTTTGCACTCGCCTCCTACCACACTAATGTCAGCACCAATTATCGCGACTAATGGCCAACTTGGTATCACGTGACAACGCTTCCTGATTCTTTGAACAATGCCGCTTTCAGTACCCCATGCCACTCGACACGTTGACCTTTTCATGCCCAACCTGCGCTCACCAAATCTACCCCACCAGAGTCACTACCCACCAATAACAAGACTCTGCTTCAATCAGTTGGCTTGTCACAGGTTTCTGTTGAAGCAAAGTGCTGATGGGAAGGAACACCCTACATGAGCGGGACGGCGGCAACAAAGAACATGCTTCATGCTTGGTTGTCGGCTGCATCATGGAAATAACCACCCAGTACTTTTTGAAAGTCACAGCTGCTGCGACGCGTGCAGGTTCTGTTCCACTCACACAAGACACCATCACGCATGCACGGGAAACAAGAAATTTTCATATCTGGGTGTAACTCTCGCTATCTTGCGTCTGCGGCAAGTGCGTGTGCTGAAGATGCACAGGATTAATAGAAAAGGCACAGCAGTCACCGTCTCAAGCACAGGAACTGAAGTTTGTGGTGCAAAACTTGCACACCAGATGCTCTTGCAATCCCGTCCCAGCCACAGTTATGATTATGTCAGTTACCCAATGGATGCACAAACGTTTTCTTGTTTCCTACAGCGGATTCTATATATTTTTTCGTCGACTCGAAACGTATGGCAAACTGTCATGAAGAGCAACGAGAACAACGGGGTTTTTCCAAGTACGATGCGCAGAATGTTGTTGGCATGATCTCAGTGGCGCTGACGTTCGAGTTGTATCGTGGTGACGTTGAGGTGGTATCCTGCAGTGAAAAGATCATCCATTCGGCGACAGGCGTGTTCTGCGACGAGCAATCAATTGCTGATTCACCGATTCATGAGGCAGAGCTGAACTCAACGACTGGACTCCTGAGAGAACACGAAGCACGAAGCGTGGATGGGGTGGATCATGTACGGAACAGGTGGTAAGTTATGTTTCTTTCTCTGAACGGACTTCACTGGTTGTGATAGCAGGTGTATGATGGCGAAGCCTGAACTGCGTGCAGCACTTTTGTGACACTTGCAAGCCCCTTGAGCTGAGCAGTAATGCGGAGGTCCTCAACGTGTGTACGAGGATGCTTGAAGCTGTTTGTCGTGTTCGGCATCGTCACATGATTGGCTTAAATTTCGCGTCAACACGAGGCCATGGACGCCCTCAACTGTTGACACTCCTTTACTCGCTCGCTCACGCGCCCGCTCAATAGTACGAAGGGTAGCCCTCCGTCGTACAAAAGCAGCAACTACCACTCATTCACTGGCAATACGTTCACGGGGCGCCATTCGTGAGTTTCTCTTCGGCCACGGATTTCAGTTCGGCACGAGTTCAACACAGGCGCTTCCAGCCCGGCCAAGCGCATGAGCACCTTGATGACAGTGCGTACTGCTCTAAATCCGATTCGAGTGTGTTACTGATCGATGCGCCTTGTTGGTATGACGCGTCAGTTCACGACGTGCCGTAAAAGATGCACCGCATGCCATGCATTTAAACGGTCTTTCAGTGCGGGCGGCTGACGGTCCAGCTGAGCGGTTTCTTCGTCGGATCCATGAATGGGACCTCTCCAAGTGAGTCTTTCGCGCCGATGACGACCTGAACTCTTGGCGGCACTGCGGCACAAGGCACAAGTATCTCTCCCCTTCGTGAATGGACCTCACGTGTTTAGATAGACTGGCTTTTGTGGCATAAAACTTGAGACATACGTGGCACTGTAGCGTTGGTCGTGAGGAGTGCTCGGATGTAGCGGACTGCGACGTACTCATGGTGGCTGTGACCAAGCTTGTGTCTCTCGAAGTGAAAGCTTGTGGAGCTAAGGTGTGGTAGCGTGCATCAGCTGAACACTGCGCATGGGTATTGGAAGAGGAGCTCTGCGCCAGAGACAATGGCAAATCAAGCAGGTGTGGCATATCATTGTCCTCGCTCGGCGAAGGTGATACAACTTGTGCGACAAAGCATCTGTGGATTTCTTTCTCTCTGTCGCATCTAAACAGTATGCCGCAATACGGGCAGTGAGACATGCTGTAGCGAGATCCGGGGCGGAGGGCTGCCCAACAAATGGAGACCGTTCACGAGAGGATGAATGGAGCTGGAAGCTCGCATGAGTCGGAATGCGAAAGGGAGTGCGGAAGCGCGTTGGTGGAAAGGCGGTGGCTTACGTATAGCAGTGTTGGGCGGAGGGGCGAGTGCTGGCCGTTCATAGCGAGACTGTCTCGCGTGGAGGGGGGGATGGGGGGCGGGAGGGGAAGCGACAGTGGAAGTGGCGATACGAATAAGTCCCTTTGCATGTTTTCGATTCATGACAGTGCGCACAGACAGCGCGTCGACGGCGGCGACAACAGCAAAAACACTCGCACCCGTTTCGTTCGGGCGTCTGTCTTGCGGTTGAACACACGCCACCATGGAATGGGAGACACTTGCACAGCACTGTAAACTGACAGTTGCATCATCATGATTATACTGAAGCCACACACAAGAGAATGAATAACCCATCAGCTTTCTCCGTGCTTTCTCTCGTGATTGTCTTTCTAGCTAAATGGAACTTCGCGCTGAACAGCCCTGATGCCCTCTTCATTCTTTTGGAACTCCACTGAGCTATGATTAGTGGTCAGAGCTGCGCCCGGTGTGTTTCTCTCGAGACTGCAAAAACGAGCTCTTCTAACAGGCCGTCGAGCGGCAGTCCACCACTTCACACTCGTGCCACCTCCCTCACTTTTGTCTCTACTCGCGTGCCCCTTTTCTCGCCGAAAACTCAGTAGTAACGAAATCAGTTCGCTAACCCTGGGCCCGACGCCTGCAGTTACACTCGCTGCTGACCCATGCGCGTTCAGATGTCTGAACACCTTCCAGTTTTGTGCTCCTTGCTCCAGTTATGAGAACGTGCATTTACATTGTTAGCTAGAGCAAAAGATAGTGAGTAGTTTTCAATGTTCTACGGTTCTGCAAAGCTCGAGTCGTACCTTTGGTACCTAACAATGTTATTAGACTGCGACAAACATGAAGAGGAAGCGTCGAAACTGTTCGGCGACAGATCATCTGCATATGATGCATGCGCGGGCATCATGCCACGCATGCCACCAAACCACGCTTGGCAAACAACAAAGCGTGATCATAACGCTGCCAACCAATTGGCTGTTTCCGCCATAACAAAGGTAACCGAAGAGCTGAAAAACAGCTGCTGAATGCTGAATGCTGTCCAGCACAGCAAGGATAAGATAGTGTTACTGTATGGACACATCAGTCTAATGTCGCGGTGCCCACGTGCTGCTCGTGGCTGTCGCCGCAATCATCTCAACACCGTTTCCAATCGCACGTAGCACACGTTCCGTACTTCTCCACCGTCCCATCAATCTCACCACGCTCAACAATGCATGTGCCGTGATCGTCTCAATCGTTTCAGTGTAGCAACTGGTCACGAACCCGTTCACAACGATATTACCTCCTTCCGTGTGCGGGTTGAAAAGACCGCGATCCACTACCCATTCCTTCTTCCAGATTGTTGAGTATCCATGCATGCCGCGCAACATATCTCCAATCTCCACATCTCTTGCGCGTTTCAGGCCATTTTGCACGTATATCATATGACCGCCAGTGGCCGTTAGACTTTCATTTCCAGCATGCAACCTTACAAACTCTGCGCGAACCCACTTGTTTTCGTGAGTGAAGAGAATGATTGGTTCCATACCACTGTCTGAAAGAACCACGTCCCCGATTTGTATCTCGTCCATTCTCTTCTTCCCTCTACTTGTGGTCACAGTTTCTGACGCTGGGAAGCACGTACTACTACCATCTAATGTGTTCTCATCGCGGTCCGCCCCATCGTTGATGTTGTTCGGATCTTCAGTTCCCTGTGAAGGAGACGGAGAAGCAGTTAGTGAAACTGTTGGTGATGCACTACTTGGTCCGGCACTAAGCGATAGTGATGGTGTTGCAGATGAGACCACTGGTGTGACACTGATAGAAGGCGAAGCTGATTTCTCGGGGGAAGTTACTGCAGATGCTTGAATGCTTGCTGTCGGAGTCAGGGAAGCTGTTTGACTTGCCATCGGCGTCACGATCAAGGAATTAGATACTGAAGAGCTCGGGGCACCCGTCAAAGAAGGGGTTAAGGTTGGTGAAACACTTGAAAAAGAACCCTTAGCAGATGGCGATGCACTTGAGGACGGAGAAATGGCAGGCTCGCTACTCACAGATGCACTTGATGATGCTAGGATCGCGGAGGTTGAAGGTAGTGGCGAGAGGCTCGGGGAAGTCGATGCACTTATTGACGGGGCGATACCTTCGTTCGATGGCTGTGCCAAGACGGATATCGAAGGAGATGCAGACGCCGATGGACCCACATATGGTGATAACGAAGGTTTCAAACTAGAAGACGCACTTGGTGAAGGTGAACGCCTAATAGATGGAGTAGCTGACACGACTGTAATCGATATCGATACAGAAGGTGTCGCAGTTATGCTCGGAATAGGCGGTATTTCCATCATCGATGTTGACATACTGGGCGTCAAAGTGGTGATCGGGATCCTTGACGGTTCCATACTTGTTGAGGACGTCACACTCGGAATCATACTCGGGGAAGGCGTTGCAGAGGCTTCCGGGCTGTTCGATTGAGAAGAAGATGGGGTCACACTCATTGACGAGCTGCTTGATGGTGAGACTGATTGAGACGGCGAAGCCCTAGGGGAACTCGACAGTATACTGCTTGAAGAAGACGGAGATGGTATCACACTCGGCGAAGGTCTTACTGAGGATGAAGAAGTGGCACTTACTGATGGAGACAAGCTTGCAGAGGCAGAAGCAGAAGCAGTGGCACTTATTGCTGGGGACATGCTTGCAGAGGCTGAAGGACTTGCAATTACTGCCGGAGACATGCTTGCAGATGCAGATAAGGAAGGCCTGGCGCTGCTCGAAATAGAAGCAGACGGTGAAACCTCTGGAATGGAGCTGGATGTCGGAGTCATAGAAATACTTGGAGAAGGTGCCGCGCTTGTAGATGGAGTAACAGAAGCAGATGGAGAGGATACAGTACTTACTGATGGTGAACTGGTCATTGAGGGTGTCACTGATGGGGTAGGTGTTCTCGTCGGTTGGACAGAGGCCGATGAGGTCATAGAAGGAGATGCCGATGAAGTTGGAGTCGGTAATTGAGATATAGATATTGAGGGAGATGGTGAAGCACTCGGTGGTATCAGAGATGCCGATGGTGATACTGACGGCTGTATCAAACAGAGTATTCTCGTATTGTTAGATGATGCGCGCTCTATTTGACAACAGATTTTGTTGGAAATGACGCAAACTTACCGTTACTGAAGGAGTATCTGAAGGTCTGGGCGAGTTCTTGATGATGCTCTGTACATCGGACTCCACGCGATAGATGCAAGTGGTTCCTTCTCTGACCACCACCATGTATCGAATATTTCCAATCAATGGCAACGTAATTACAACCGGTTCGCCTTGAACCACTTTCTTCACAACGCGCAATTGCACCAACCTGGATTCATCGAAAAAGAAGTACGTTTCTGCTGAACTAAACCAACCCTGACCACAAACGCGCACAGAATCTTGCACAGACACGTAGTATTTTGCCCCTGCAAGTTGCTGAGCAACGCTCTGATACAAGACCGATTTGTCAATACTCTTGTCCACATCTTCAAGAAAGTCAGAAAGAATTTGGTCGCGAAGCCGGGTAGAGAGCACAAGTCTTTGCACTCCACTGTCTGTACAGTCGATTGGAGTCAATGTATCAGATTCAGATATTTTCATATCATTATGTCGCAGGAGCAGTTGAGAACCTTCTTCAGAAGGAGTTCCTGTGTACTGAATCCTGTGCGGACAAGATGGAACTGATCCGTGACGGTATTGAACCATGAGCTCATAACTGGCCGTGAACTCGGAGGCTGTAAAGGCGCGAACAGAACTGTTTTTTAGCTGATGGGGAGCCGAAATTGCTTGGGACTTTGGAACTGCCTGAATGCGCGCGAGGAGCAAAACAGGCAGAAAACATAAAAGGGGGAACAGAAATGACATAGTTCGAAGGGCAAGGAAAATGCTGCTGTCCAGTTGCTGCTGAGGATAAAGCGTATGATGAGGAGGTATGCTGGAGGTGTGGTTTGCTAAAGCAAGCGTTTTATACTGGTGAGAGAAATGCGGAGCGAAAACGTTCGGTGGGCAGCTGAATGGGAAGCTTGAGACTGAAAGGCCTTTACAGAAAGCTGACAAGGGAGCAAGGGATGCTCATGGAGTTATGTGGCTGACAAGCAAGTGACTAGGGTGTGTGGAGTGACGAGCACAGACGTTACGGATGTACTGCTAAAAGGGTGCTGTTTCATTGCAAGAAGGTGAAATGGCAAGGTAGAGCGGGTATGCATGAGCGGGTGTGAATTGCGACTGAATTTGTACGCAACGGATACGACGGTTGGATGGGTGTGCGCACGTTGTCGTTGCCATTTGGTGGATGGTTTGAAATTGGTATTTTGAAAACGAAGCGATACCAGAGCTGCTGCCTCTAAGATGCTTTACATCATCATCATCATCGTCATCATCATCATGGTGATCATGATGGTGCGGCAGTGTGAGTTATCGATCGGTAGTACCGATTCGGAACAGGCACCCATGGGATTGGAATAGAGCGGCGGTGATAACATCATCAACAAGTTGCTATCATCTGGAAAGCCTGCAATTACTATCAAGGATAAATACCGGTTGAATCTGGGCCGAGCTCGATGTGGGGCTCGTGAGGATGCCAGTGTGCTGCATCGAATGAAAGTGGAAGTTGCTTCGATTAAGGCACAGTGACGCGTCTTCTGGACTGTAATTTGCACTTCTATTGCGGTGTGGTTTGAAGCGTTGGACAAGCATAATAATGTTTACAATGTGTGGGGCTGCATTGGCACCTTTGGACGAAGGTAGCGTTCTACCTTTGGTTGCTCAGGCTAGCGTTCCCTATACATCTTTGGGCTTCGGCAAGCTAGGGTTGATACAGGACCACACATTGTAAAGCTGTGGTGAATCACCCACGCTGCCCTCATGTCTTCCCGCACGAAGCAAGACGAATCTGCAGCCGAGCTGCGTAGGCAGCGAACGTGTCGATACGTCAGGCGAAGGTAATTTTTAAAAATTTCGCACATGTCAGGTCTACGTGTAGAGGACGTTGCCAGCAGTGAGCAGTGCCATACGTTACACCTGCACGGTGCGGATTGGCTCTACACCAGATCAGCTCGTCAGCGTACGCGTCCTTATTGGCCAAACTTTTGATGCAGCTGTAAAAACCAGACAGCAATCAGCATGATGTCTGCAAAAAGTAAAGAAACGGCGCGTGCTGTGGAATCTGGGCCGTTATTGTGGAATAATAAATTTAATATTCATATCCGGCTCACCAAAAGCCATACGAAAATATACGTATGAAACCCAAAAACCGGTACATCCTTGCAAATTTCGAGTCGACGAAGCCTTCGGAAGGCACGTATCCGCGTAATGTGAAGTTCCTACACTGTTGCCCAAAATCTGGTAATTTTTAATGTTTCACAGCTTAAAAATAGCCGCAGCACCCCAAATCAGCGCGCGGCGCTCGTGCGAGACACGTGCACCGTACAGTAACTCAAACACGTGCCCAAGGCATCTCCATTCACTGACGCACGCCACGTTTTGGGGCACTTCGTCAAACACATCACCACCAAAGTCAAACGGGATGATCGTTTAACACATGGCTCAATCTCAGCGAGCCGGCGCTTACCCTGTCTCGCCACGCTAAACTGTCGCTTATTTGAACAACCCCTCTCCACTCAACTCCTCGCTCTTCTACCCGTTCCCGCGCCCTCTAAACTTCGCTTCAACACGCTACTCCTGCTCGTGTACTACCTCTTCAACCTTACTATCGCGCCCTCGACTTTATCCATCGCCCGCCGAATCCAACATGCTTTCCGTCGCGATCGTCCTTTGTCTGTCACTCTTCCTCCTCCTAGTCCGTGCCGACTACTGCACGCCGGGTTACAAGTACACTCCAGAAGGATGTGAACCATGTCCGGCCGGAACCTTCTCCACGAGCTACAACTCCACCTCTTGCCGAACCTGCCCCACAGGGACTGTGACCGAGGAGTTCGGCTCTACAATCTGCAAACGCTGTGGACTCAATTCCTATGCCAACGAAGATCACTCGTTCTGCATGTGCAACAAGGGTTTTTACAAGTCGGAAACTATGACACAATGCACATTATGTCCTCCCGGAAACTCTGTTATGCAGTTCGGGTGCTACCCGTGTGCTCCTGGTACATATCAACCGAATATCGGAGAGCCTTCATGCATGCCATGTCAAGAGGGCTTGGTTTCAGGGAAGGGGGCGGCCCAATGCATCAACTGCGGAACCGATCGCACTCTCATTGATGGCAAGTGTGCAAGTTGCAAACCGGGCACATATTTCTTTGAGCCGCTCGGAAGATGTAGCCAGTGTCCTAGAAATACCTTCAAGTCCACTCCAGGTCTTTCCGAATGTGCGCCATGTGAAGGCAATTCGTACGCCGATCTGGGCTCTACCAAGTGCATCACCTGCCCACCCGGGCTGGTATGGGCCGATGGTGCGTGCAAAAAATGTGCCGCTGGCGAGTTTTACAATCAGGAGTTTAATACTTGCGACAAATGTTCACGAAACTTTGTCACCAAGCAAGCGAATATAGTGGACCGATGCGAAGCTTGTGATATGAACTCGTACGCTGAGGAAGGATCGTCGACTTGCAAAGATTGCCCAAATGGAATGGCTTTGATTAACGGAACATGTTCAAAATGCCCCATGGGCACTCGTTTCGAACGCGCCACGTTGTCATGTGTGAAATGCTCTGGTGGATACACATCTGCCGGCGGTATCATGACCGAATGCGAGAAGTGTCCGGAAGGTATGAACTCATTTGACGGAGGTCGGTGTATCAAGTGTGGGGCAGGAACGGTGCTGCTGGACGAGACAGGCTGGTGCGGAAAGTGTCCGGCGGGATACATGTACAACAGCATGGACAGAAGATGTGACGAATGTCCTGTGCAGACGTACAGCAAGGGAGGTGACGAGACGATGTGCCGTCAATGTAACGTGGGATCGATGGCAACGGCAGGATCTTCAGAGTGTGTGTGGTGTGAGCAAGGGAAGGTGCTTATGGCTGAGAGCGGTGAGTGCGGCGTATGTGAACCTGGTTACCGATACAATCAGTACGTTCTGCAATGCCTGGAATGCTTCGAAGGATCAGTGAACCCGAACCACTCTACGGATGCTGCTTGTGAAGTATGTCCTATGGGGCTGACTTCGAACGAGAAGAGAACTGCGTGTGTCAAAGGGCTCAAACAAGCTGTAGGGGCAGGGTACTTACATTAAGTGGAAGGTGTGGCGTGGGTTGCGTTTGTCTCCATGTGACTTGGGGTGTTGGTTGTACATAGAAGCATATGTGATTGGGTTGTAACGGGGGGCATGTATAGCGATACAGCGACAAAGTAAACCGCAGACGTTGTCCTCACAATGAGAGAATCTTGACAATGACAAGCCTAAGGTGGAATGGTCAAGCTGACTTTAGTACGGGCAGTGCTGTGACGGGACGTAACCAAGCGGCTGTCGACCTCTCCCCAGGAAACTCATGATATCACGTCCCTCTCTCGCACAGTTGCACGCACGCACGCACGGGCCAGGCGGCACAGCGAGCGCACTCAAAGGCTCTATTCCTTCATTGGTGTATAAATACCAATCTGAAAAGCCGGAGGATCGTCAGTGTTCGTCTCCATAGCTCAGCCGGTTAGAGCGCGGGACTGTTAATCTCGAGGCCGTGGGTTCAAGCCCCACTGGGGACTGCAACTGTCGTTTTTGCTTTTACTATCGTTTTTCTCGAAGCATTAGTTAACATTGGCACGCACCGCGCCCTCGGTGTTTACCAAACGTCTTCCACCAGCCTTACCGTCCTGGCTCTCATAGTAATAATGGCCATTCCATCCATCCGCGATAAGCAGTTTCCCTTCCTTCAAAACCACCACATCCGAGGTACTCGTCATTTTCAGGTACTGTCGCGGATAGAATCTGCCGGTGGACTTCTTCACCCCCCTGAAATACGCATCTGTGTAAAACACTCCTCCAGTCTTTTCCACATCGATTCCAGCTTCACTGGAGAAGATGTCAAACCAGCAGTGTCTCGGGCCGATTTCCACATCGGATTTGATACGAATGAATCGGTCCATACTGTTTCCAACCAAGGCCTCAATAGCTTCGTGCCGTGGCGCTTGTTTCGTATCAATCAACGTTGTTGCTGGGTTTCTTATGTCGAATGAAATCCCTCGGTCGTTGCCACCTCCCACAAAGCGCCGTTTGGACCATGAGCACGTGTTAAGAGCACCATTCCATACCTCATATATCCCGCGCAGTTTTTGTGCCGTTTCAAGCGCCCTCACCTTAGCCTTGTTCATTTTTGACTTCTTGTTGTCAGAGCGCTTTCGGAACTCGGGGCTGAGAACGTTGAAGCGTCTTCCAGAGCGCTTTCCAAACATTTTCAGCTCCTCCAGAATTTCGTTCTCATGCACATCAAGTGCAATGGTCTTTCCATTACGTAATGTACCCAGAGCTGCTCCGAAGTCTTGTTTCATGTGGAACTCGACTATCACTTCCCAATTCTCATTCATGATTGCCAGAATACTTGTATGATGTCTGGTAACAAATCGTCTCCCGCGACTGAGATGCATGTGAATGACAATCACAACCACTCGCTTTTGCTCTTCCAGAACAAAAGAGAACGTCTTGAATCCATCATGTGACTCATCCTGACGTCCATGACTAGTGGAAGAATCTGCAGTTTTCCAAGCTGTGTACCCAAACATGGGTCGATACTCGCCGGGGTAAGAGCCATGTTCGTGGTCATAGTAACACCAATAGATGCTATCGATGGGAGCATGCCAAGTTCGCCAAACCAGTGGTTCTTCCATTTCCTCGGCAACGGCCTTATCCCTCGTTTCAGTCACATGAAGGTCATGTAGCCATTCTGGACACTTCTCATTTGCTTTCACTTCCACTCCGTCCACAACATCCCCGTTGAATGGAGACCATACGGTTTCAGGTACACCTGGGTATTCAAATGCCTCTATACTTCCATTTTGAGTCGCATTTGCGAAGAGCAAGGTCATTCGAGAGCAAGGTATCCCATTCACTTTAATAGAACTTGGGTATGGCAGTAACAGTGGGACGTCCTTCTCCACGATTGTTTCAACAACGGCTGCATGCGACGGTAGTTTGAACGTCCTTCCGGTTCTCTCTGAGTCGCCCACTTCAATGGCTCTTCCGGACGACGAGCGAAGCGCAAACAATCCAGTCCAGTTACCTTCTAGCCCGTCGACTGATTCCAGTTGTCGCAAATGTGCGCCTTTCAAATCACGTGCGTTAAGCAAAAGGAATATCCGCGAACGATGATTAAGGTGCACTTCAACATACGTAGCACTTTCTTTTGCCTTGCTCGGAGTGATGAACAAAGCATCCAAGGGCGTTGTTGAGAAGGATTCTTTCGACGGAAAACGTTCATACAAAGCCGAATGAGGAGCGAATAGCATTCCAAGAGTCGTATGTCCGGAGTCCAATAATCGGTAGTACCTATTCATCACGACTGGTTTCGGTCGAGTTTCATTATATTTAGTATTTGTGTACAGCGGGTGATCCACATAGCTGTAGTTGGCAATATCCAACGACACGGTTTCAGTTGCCATCAACAGGCAGATCCCAAGTCCAAAAATTATCCAAACTCGAAACGACATGCTTTGGACCATCTTCTTCAACGATGATGAGAACTGAGATGGTGGTATGCTGTCTTAGGGCTCAGGTCCGATTTAAAAGAAGAACTCCGCTTTTGCAAGTTGGGTTGACGATGTTGCTTCAAGCGCTTGCCTCACTGATTGCCCTGTGCTTCACGTCCGCTGCAGACGGTGCGAACCTTTTATATTTGAAGCCAATGTGCCTCTCTCTCATACGCGCAAAATTATAAGCACGTCTGTAGAAATATATCACAACCGTCTCTCGGTCTTCATGTTGCCCCCTGATTTGCTTTTGTTCTTGCTTCAAAGTGAATCAAACACCAAATTATTGTTTAAGAACTGAAACCGCTCATTCAAGACTTCTCTTTCAGTTTTACGGCTTCGCAAAAAAGGGTGCATGACAGTAACCATAAAGCGGAAACCTAATCCCTAGTCAAGTTCAGCCTGCCGATTTTCATAATGATGGTCATTGCTTAGCGACTAACCTGAAGAAAGTACGTGCTACTTTCGGTAGCGTTTTCCGTGGCAGACAAGAAATTGGTATCATTATGCTAGACTTTGAGCTCTTTGTTACAGTCCAGTCCACACTTTTTTTTTTAGGTCTCAGTTCTTCGTCAGAAGAAACCCCAGTAACTGATTAAGAAAATAGCTCTTGCTGTTATGTGGACGTGTCTTCCTAACTCGGATAACGCTGTAGAGGTTCTTTCGAAAGGAACCGTTCACGCTTCTTCCCTCACAAGGACTTTGAAGTTCCCAATGTTGAGAGGATAAGTGAGAACAGAGCAACGCAAGACTCTTGACAGGATCAGTTTTGTTCTCATTCGTATCATACCGTAGAAAAGAGCTGCATGCCTCACGAGGAGGAGATGACAAGACAATGATGCAAGGGTAGATCTGATCAAACATTGCGTGGTGAAGTTTTTGGCTTTCTTAAGGAAAAAGGGTTATCTAGAACTGAAAAAGCTCTCCCGCCGCTTCGCAAAATGGAGTAGCGATCCATACCGAAGAAGAGAAAGTCATCTCCGCTTACAAAGCTGCTTGACACACAGACTTAAGAAAAGGTTCTAGAAGATGTTAACAAAGTGATTCTTGGGCACCTGCATTGATTTCAAACATGTTTTGAGAACCTTTTCGGCAAAGTAGTCCAGTCATCGCGTGCGAGACCGCTTGCACTGGCCTTCCAAGGAAACTCATATTCGTTATATATGCCTACAACTCTACAGATGATATTGGGCAGTGACCGAGGTGTGCAATGAGCCATTCAGGGTGCCAGTCGAACACAGGGTTCACTGATATGTTTAAGAGGCATGTAGTGGTCTTTTCGGTTCGGTGTTCCACACAAACACGGTTTACCGTTGGTAAAGGTCGTCGTATTCAGTTCACGTGCATCCTTCTAGGTAGCCCTCGCATACTTCTTGCCAGAAATTTACTTCTTTCCCCTCCCAAATATGCCCTTGAGTGCGTTCGTGAGCTGTCCCATGGCATCCGCGTTTTCGTCAACATACCCGGCATCCACGTAGGTGCCTTCCACATCAACGAACCCTTTGAAGAAATCTCTGGCACTTCCTGTTGCTTGTCTCCGAAGCTGTGCCTCTCTTAGTGCGTCAACTCTTTTGTCATCACCTCTGGACCTAGCTTCCTCAACAGCAAGCTCACGTTGTTTCTTGATTTCGGACATGCTAGATTCTGTTAAATATCGTAGAGCAAGATCCTCGTCTCCATCCGCTTCTTCCAGCGCAAGGTCGGCGCTTTCAAAATTGACCCCTTTAACCGAATTTGAAAGTCGTTGCACGGCTTCAGCCCACTCGTCAGTCATTCCTGGCGGGGGCCACACTGGCGTTTGTTGCGGAGTTCCGGCTGATTGCACCGATGTAACTTCCATACGGACACGACCAGCATTCCTGTACCCTTCGTAGTTGCAAGGAACGCGTGACACACATAGTGAACGTCCTGAGAAAGACGTGACAAAAGGCGTGCCGAGGCAAGGGGCGAAACACAAATTACTCGAATAAGTCTGCAGAGAAGAAGTGTTCATGATGGTGAGTCGTTGTTGAATGGACACAATATGAGTTACAGATAAAATACGACGGGAAAACGAGTTCTCGCTTCAACACCGTTCTATCGGTTTTGTTTTGCCTTAAACCAAAAGCTCGTTCGCCGCAAGAAGGAGGCTTGCGCTTTTAAGCGAGACGCTCCATGAACAGTACTTGCCAGGCGGTGGAATCGTAATGGGCTATTACATCCCCGATCGCCAATATCTGGCCGCGGTTGCATTCCAGAACTGTTTGTGGTGCCCAAACACATGATGGAGATACAGGTTTTTGCTTGTAGGGCCGTACGAACCACAAGCTACGGTCTTTGAGCCCAAGCGCAAATCGCGGTTAATTTAAGTTTCACGATTTCGATCACTCGGCATTCCTAGTAGTTCTCCTACCCTCTCAAGAGTATGAAAACCACTGTTGCAGATTACTTGTAGTCCAGACAAGCGGACAATTTTTCTCTCTCTGTTTATAAGCACAAAAGCCCGATTTGCAGTTGCATATAAGATCCAAGGGGATGCAAGGTAGCGGGCGTTCCTTAAATCAGCCGAGTCATCCAAAAATGCCAAGGGTGTGGCACCCCACTACATGTCCGGTGTGAAGTGATGGCAGTAGAAGCTGGCAGGTTATATAACTCCCCCAGGCTTGATATGAATCCGGCCTTGAAGACCAGGCACTGCTCATACGTATATGACAAAGGAAATACGCTTTGCATGTTTGTCTGCAATTAAGAGGGCTTCCCTTCGTACATGCAGTACATCGTCATGAGTTCGAAAGCTTTGCTTGATAGAATCATGGCGAAGATATTGTATCGCTGCTCTAACGAAAAAGCCACAATACCTTGATCACGGTTCTGTGTGAGTTTTTATTTGGAGGCAACCATTCTCTTACGAAAGTACAGAGTTCTCTAATTGTGCTCTTCATCGTCCTCGTCTTTGGTATCGTCTTAACTTCCTCAATTTCTTCAGAAGTGTTCAACTAAGCTCTCATCCACACAAAGATGAATGCTTTCCGCGCGGATTGCACGAATAGTTTTGATGGTGAGGGACAACATTCTTCCCTCGATTTGCAGATTCCTAAACTTAAGGGAGAGTCACTCGAGGGAGGACCTAACAATTACATTTTGTTAGTTGGGCAAGCAACTGCGACGTCCGTTGTTCCAATCGGTCTTGTTTTCCATTGGATTTTGCAGGGCTTCTCGCTTCTCTTGAACTAGACTAACGTGTCACATGCTCACTCACTCGGGCGCCTTGGGTAGTAGCACTGTTAACTTCGTCGATCGGTAAGGGTATTCACCATCCGCAGCGGGACCCCTTGGGAGTAAGTGTTATAATACTCTGCATGAATTCTTTGAAGTCAATGTTGTTCGTTACAATGCTTTTTGTTTGCGAGATTGCCGAATTTGCGATACGTTGAGAACGAGATCTTGGTGGCGAACGCTCTACCACGGCGTGCGCATAAAGCCTTTTTCATCGACTGTCTCGCATTGGCGCCACGGTGCACGATCACTCCTCGATGAACCCTAACGTATCGTTTTAAGGTGTTAATCATTAAGGTTGAGAGTCTTGGCGAAATACATCACGACGGCAGGTTGGTTTCTTAAAGTGATGAACCCTGTGGGGCTACGTCATCTCGACGGATGGAGGAAGATGCCTTCACTTTGCAGCGGAGGATATCATATCACACGCTCACTGATCCACTGTCAAACATGACTTCCAGATCTCCTGCTCTGCGGCGACCTTTGTGCTCTATGGCCAAAGTGTAGGTCTGTAGCGGATCGAACGACCACCACTGGTGGTCGTGTGATCCTGTGAGTCCAGTGCGAGAGCACGCCTGCATTTCGGCGGGTTCAAGAATCCAACTCCCATGCCTTGACCAACTTTAAGCTTGTCGCTTTCTTATCTGATGTTGGAGCCGGTTCGAAAAGCTTTGTTCATCCTTAACGACGCTGCTTCGCGAATGAAGGGGTCCTTGCCACGCAATTTGCTCAAATCGAATGGGATTGATTGTCATTCGAGACGACCTCAAATACGATCACCTAGTAATTTCAAGTCGCATGGTATGGAGCAGAGCTCGTCGGCTGTTATCACCGCTCCGACTACACAGCTGGCATGTTCTGCTAGGCATCTATGGCTGGAGGATAGAAAGCCATTTGACCAAGGAAAATCAAGCGCTTTGTGGTGTCTTTGCAAGACGGTTTGATCGAAGGCTTTATCGTTCATGGTTTACTTAGGGGTGTTCTTCAAGGATCGTGCTTACGAAACACTTGAAAGAACTTTGCGTATCTTCAATATCAGACGCGGACGAAAATAAACGTATGCATACGAACACGGCTTTGCAGCTGAAGTGCCCTCCAGTTCGGTGCGACCCAACATTGTTGAGTGCGAACTGACATCTACTCGTGCCAAGGGTAGCAAGCAAACCCTCTTAACTTTACATTGATATGATTACTTAGTTGGATCATACCCTTGTAGCGACAAAATATAATCGACAGGCAGTAGCATTACAACGGCACAAATGACGAAAGAAAAAACGGAGTTGCTCGCTTTGGGCAGAAGAGGACAAGAGAGAATTTACCCGGCAGCTGCACCTCAACAAAAACCATGGTGTGGTATAGAACACGTAGCACGACAGCTTGGGGAGACACAAGTTTGTGACAGAAACGAACACATGCACTAAACATGCTTAAGCAGTGCCAACTTTGCGCTGTTCCTCACGATCCTGCTCAATAAGAGTTGCTTGAGTCTCAACAATCTCTCTTTCCTTGCCCAGTAATCCCAGATGGCTGTTATAATCCTCAGATCGTTCCTCCAAAAGCCCCTGTCTCAATTTTTCTGCTTCAATCTGCTCATGAGTCTTGCCGCATTCAGTTGCGTGTGCACCTGCCAGGGTAACGAGATCCTTCACATGGGAGGCAATAGCAGTGATCTCATCCTGGGTGAGTGCACGCTCACTCTGCGCGGGCGAACCAGACCACACTTCACCAGGTGCAGTGCTGGTGCCTTCTGGCAAGAATGAGCCATCGCGCAAGACCGATTGCTCCGCCACTATGGCGCCCGGCGCAACTACGGCAGATGCGCCCACAACAGCACGTGCCCCAACATGGGCGGAATCGATGACAGCGCCTGGATGAACTGTAGCGTCAGCGTCCACATGCGACGCGCCTCGAACAACTGCGCGATCGCCAATGGACGCGCGTGGTCCAACTAGAATAGGAGCGCTATCGGCACGAAGCACGGCGCCGTACCACACGGAAGACGACGGGGACAGCTCAACGTTGCCAATGAGCGAAGCCGAAGGAGCAATGAAAGCGGGCGTAGAGATGATGGGCTTAGAATCCTCCAGATTCATGATCTGACGATGCCTGCTCACTGCGCGCTCATAAGCAACCAAATGGAGACGTTAGAAGGGGAATGGCGCGGGGGTGGGGATGGACGGGTGCACACTTACGCTGCTCCACATAGGCGTACTTGCCTTGCAGGCTGCATCCCAAGCGGTCGAGCGCTTGCCCCGTTTCACGGATCATCATGCCCGCCGCGTACGCGGCGCGCCGCATGAGCGACATGACTGTTCCGAAGCTCGCTGCTCGCTGCTCGCTCTCGCTCGCGCACCAGACCAAGCCGCGTCGATGCGCCACTCATCGGCCCCATGCGCGGCAGGCTGCGATCAGTGACCGAGCTCTTGCATAGCGCACCGGGTGCGCCGCACCCCCCACAGCGGTACTGTCAGAAAAGTGCATTACAGTAACTTCCACGAGATGCAATCTGCATTGCTGTCAGGCGCTTCTCCGAGGACTTCAAGATGCCATGCCGAGCAAGTTCAACGGCAGGAGTCTTTCGTCGAACACATAGGAAGTTAAGATTACTATCCTTAGGGTATCTGTCGTTGAGACAGCTGGTAGTGGAGATACGACGGCAAGTTCTCACGTTGAGTTTGTCACGGCGCTTCCTCTTTGTCTAGGAACGTTGCATGCCCGCTCTGCTCTAGCCTCTTCTCCGCTTTCGCATGATCCGCCCTCAGCATTTCACGGCCGTTTCTTCTCGGGCCTTTCCGGTGATCCGTCGCTCGCACATGGCAGAAGCCTCGCAAGCCGCCATCGATCTGGAACACAAGCACGGTGCTAGCAACTACCACCCTCTTCCGGTCGTTCTCTCTCGTGCTCAAGGCTGCCGCGCCTGGGATGTTGAAGGCCGCCAGTATTTGGATTTTCTCGCCGCTTACTCAGCAGTCAACCAAGGACATTGCCATCCACGCATTGTAACGGCACTCGCAAAACAGGCAGCTCGTCTGACCCTCACTTCGCGTGCATTTCACAATGATCTGCTAGGGGAATTCCAGAAGCGCCTGTGCGAAACCTTTGGATATGAGCGATGTTTACCCATGAATACCGGTGTGGAAGGAGGTGAAACCGCTGTGAAACTTGCTAGAAGGTGGGGATATGACTGCAAGCATATTGCCCCTGATCGTGCCCGGGTGGTGTTTGCCAGGGGAAATTTCTGGGGTAGAACTATTGCTGCCATCTCATCCAGCACTGATCCTACTTCAAGGGAAGGCTTTGGACCTTTTGTACCAGGCTATGACCTCGTTGATTACGACAATCTGGAACAGCTTGAACGCGCAGTGTCTAAACCGGATGTGTGCGCCTTTATGGTCGAACCCATTCAGGGCGAAGCAGGTGTCGTGATTCCCAAACCAGGGTATTTGAAAGCAGCCAAGAAATTATGTGAAAAGCACAACGTTCTTCTCATAGCTGATGAGGTCCAGACTGGGTTGGGTAGAACCGGACGAATGCTCGCTTCGGAGCATGAAGACGTTAAACCAGATCTTGTTGTGCTAGGGAAGGCTCTTTCTGGTGGTGTGTATCCAGTATCTGCTGTGTTGGGCAGTGATAAGGTGCTAGGCTTGTTACGGCCTGGCGAACATGGTTCCACATATGGTGGTAATCCGCTGGCATGTGCAGTTGCGATAGAAGCTCTAAGCGTTCTTGAGGATGAACGTCTATGCGAAAACGCACTAAAAATGGGCGAAGTCTTGCGAACCGCGTTAACGAAACGAGGGCTTCCCAAGAAATTGGTCAGGGAGGTTAGAGGTGTGGGTCTCATGAATGCCATTGAAATTGAAGATGTTCTTGGTGAAGAGCGCACCGCATGGGAGGTTTGCGTTGAGATGGCTAGAAATGGTGTTTTGGCTAAGCCAACGCATGGACACATCATTCGACTGACTCCGCCACTTGTCATCAATGAGGGTGAAGTCGAGCAAGCCTGTGTCGTCATTCGAGATGCTGTAAGAACAGTTGGTGAAATGGCCGCGAACGAAGGCAAGTCGCAGGCTGCATGAGCTTACAAGGAGATCAAACCGAACTAGCGATAGTCAAATGTGGGCAGTGTTTTCTGGCTTGTTTACTGTTTCAGAATCTGTAACCAGAATCTGCAATTACCAAGAAGAGAGAAGTCTCCTTTTCTCATTCTATCCGTCCAGCCTCCAGTCGCAATACTGCGCAAATACTGGTAAGGCAGCTGGTACAAGATCCTAACTGTCTGATTCCATCATGCATAGTTTGCTCCTGCCTCTAAATCAATGTTATCTGCAAAACGGAAGTATCTTATGTGCGCTGTGGAATCGTTCCTTTACGTACTTTGTGTTCAAAATAGGATAGGTTCTGGTTGAAATATACTTCGCGCACTTCTGCCATTTCTGCGAAGCCTTCGGCCTATCTGAGCTACGAGCTCTCTGCGTAACTTATAATGGGACACAACGAGATCTTGCAGACGGTGAATGGCCACGCGCTCCATACGAGAGCAAAGCTCTTCTCTTGGTCTTGGACATTGTTTTCCGGCAAATGCTCGAGTATTTGCTTCTCGCAATTGAGCAATACTTGACGACGTGGAGTCCTGTAATTTCATATAGAGTGGCGTGCATCGTCTTCCGCTTGTTTCTCGGACGTATTGACGACTGTGCAATACAGATTAGAACGATGCCTTGACTTGAATCAGCTACGAAAGTGTCATAAACCTATGCAAGCCTGTGTTACTAAACAGACTCGATAGGAAGCCCTTCAAGCTTTCGCTCCACACTGATTGCAGGACAGTACTCATCGTTGATGTACAGTACTTCACGACAAGGTGCATCACAAGGCTCATTATTGATAATGAACACTGAAAAGAAAAGCGCCAAGGACGCACACGAAGTGAAGTGAATGTTTACAATCAAATCACAGATGACCATCTACGAGAAACGTCCGCAACGTTACCAAACACTTGGGCCCCAAGCCCCGTACGAAGCCACACAATCGCGAAAATGAAGCACAAAAGAGCCGTATAGTTCAGCCTTCATAACACAGGTGGAAGTCATGCTAAAATGATGATATTCGCGTGCAGACGCCGTCAAGCTGGCAAGACTATGTTCACCGCGGTACGAGGTTTGATTTCATTGTCGAGGAATCCGCCAGAGTGGACAAACTGAGAGCCAAAGCATAAGACGTCTAACCGTGTTCCTTAGCCCCTCTTGCTACGCAGGGCATCGGCCATCTCCTCACGCTTTCTCTTCGCCCGCACATGAGTTCCCAGGCGCTTCTTAGCAAATTTCAGAGCACGCTTGTCCTTTCCGATTCGGAGAAGCTCGAGAATGCGCTTCTCGTACGGGGAAAACCCGCAAACTTCTCTAACAACCTCACGCACGACAACGTTCCGCTGGGTCACCTTGCCCTTCATAGCTGCCGAGCGCTTCTGAAGGGGTTGGCGCTTGGTCACGATGTGCCCCTTGTTCAAGCCAACTGCAATACCCGCCATTCTTAGTTGATGATCTCCCTGAATTGTGCTTTCAATCGTCGCAACGCCCGGTCAAGACGGGATGGTGCTTGCCGATTGTCCCAGCCGCTTAGTGTACGAGCGACAGCCGCTGACGCGGTCCCGCCGCCGGCGACGGCAACAAAGCGATCTGTGTGATGTACACCTGGCCACGAATGTTGAAATCCAGTGGTTCACTGTCTTACGTGTCCACGCCAAACCAACAGCTGCCACGCTCCGACTGTCATCTTCGGATTCGAGAGGAAGCGCCGCATGCCGCGGCCCGTCGCCCTCCACCACGCAGGAGTCTCCAATGCTCGGCGGTAGATCTATTGTGCTCCGTCGCTACCATTACTCGCCTCCTCCCCCTTCCCCGCCTCTATCGCGATGGATGTTACCCAGATCTTGCTCTCTGCTCAATCTGCCGATGCTCAAACTCGAACACATGCCGAGCGAGTGCTCAAGGATGCCGAGGAGAGCAATCCGGGTCTCTACTTGACTACCCTCGTCGACCATCTAGCTGGTGAAGAAAATGACCCAGAATCTCGTCGTCTCGCAGGTCTTATTATCAAGAATGCCATCTATACGAGGGATCCCGCCATCAAACACCACCTTCATGAAAGGTGGGTCCGCTCGATTGATGAGAATTCCAAGGCGCACATCCGCAATAGGCTGTTGCGTGCTCTTGCCGCACGTGCTCCCGAGCCACGCAGAGCGGCCGCTCAAGTAATCGCAAAGGTCGCTGCGATGGATGTGGCTCGCGGGGCATGGGATTCTTTAATTTCTGACTTGTTGCGTAGTGCGTCCTCGCCGGAAGATCATGTCAAGCAGGCATCTTTGGAAGCACTTGGATATACTTGTGAGGAAGCGGGAATCGGCGATCGCCTTGATGACGTTCTATCAACTCAGTCAAACCAAATCCTCACAGCCGTTGTGCAAGGAATGGCGTATCCCGGCGGAGCTGGGAGTTCGGGGCAGTCTGCTGGTCTAGTTAGACTGGCTGCTACTAATGCACTCAACAATACTCTTGAGTTTGCAAGGGCTCAGTTCGAAATTCCGGCAGAAAGGGCGGCCATAGTGAACACTATCTGCGAAGCAGCCAAGTCAGGTGACATCCAAGTGCGTCAGGCCGCTTTTGAAGGTCTTGTTAAGGTAGCTGAGAACTATTACGAAAAGCTGTCAGAGTACATTCGAGATATATATACACTAACTGAAAATGCAATCAGGAATGATGTGGAGCCAGTTGCGATGCAAGCCATTGAGTTTTGGTCTACAGTAGCTGAGGAGGAAGTTTCTATCCTCTATGACAGCGAGACAGCCGATCCTTCGAGACCACCGGTGAGGAAAAGTGAGGAATTTGTTAAGCATGCTCTTCCATATCTTTGTGGTCCAATATTTGATTCCTTAAAGAAGCAGGAAGATGATCCCCTTGAAGACTCGTCTTGGAATATAGCCACCGCCGCTGGGGCATGTATTGAGCTGCTTGCACAAGCGGCGCCCAATACTGTTCTGGGACTTGTGCAACCGTTTATTGAGTCTAACATTAGGGATCAGGCCAACTGGCGTTCTCGTGAAGCTGCCATCCTTGTGTTCGGCAGTGTACTCGAAGGACCCCCGGAGGTCGAAATCCGGAATCTCGTGAGAGAAGCCATCACCGTATTGATAGAGACCTTAGTCCATGACCCCAATCTTGCCGTCAAAGATACAACGGCATGGACCATTGCACGCGTCGTTCTCGTGGATCGGTCTACCACTCTAAGTCATTTGAAATCGCTAGTCGAGTGTCTAAAGTGCTCTCTCATGGCTGCAGAAAATCCAGACCTTGCGGCACATATATGCTATGCAATTCATAACATAGCGGAAAGGTTTCACGACGAACATGAGGAAGAGAGCGGGCCCTTGACAGAACACTTTCAGCCACTTGTTACATGCCTAATGCAGACAGCCGATCGAGATGATGCAGGTGATTCTAATTTGCGTATCTCAGCTTACGAAACTATTAACTCGCTTTTCCGAGGCGTTACAAGAGATGCGCTCCCGTTCATTGCGTCCTGTGTTCCTTTACTGAGGGATAAGCTGGAAGCGGCACTGAATGCCGTTCCGAGAGCACTGAGTGAAGTAGAACAGATGGATACAATTGAAAAGGTAGGGTTGGTATGCGGTGCCTTGACGACCGCTACGCATCGATTAACTATGGAACAGGTTGTACCACATGCCGATCAACTGATGAGGGACTACTTGAATGTATTTCAAGTGCCTGGGTCGGAAGCCTCCCTGGAAGACGCTTTCTTGGCCGTTGGTGCTTTGGCACATGTTCTTGGGAAAGAATTTAACAGATACATGTCACATTTCATGCCGTTTCTTCAGCAGGCACTTGGGAATTTGCAAGCGCATCAGATGGTAGGGGTGTCTGTGGGTGTCGCCGGGGAGATATGTAGGGGTTTAGGAAAGGATTTGATTCCGTACGCAAATTCAATTGTATCTCTTCTTCTAGAAGCCTTGAAGAGCCCCACTCTTAATCGTTCTGTCAAGCCAGGAATCATGGGTTGCTTCGGTGATATTGCGATGTCTGTGAAAGGTCATTTCGAGACGTACCTGAAACCAGTCATGGACTGCATGAAGCAAGCTGCCGAGTCTAGTGTTCAGCTAGAAATTATACCTGATGATTACGACACAATAGAATGGGTTGTAGCTTTGCGCGAAGCAATTTTGGAGTCCTACACAGGTATTGTAAGTGGGCTCAAAGACGATAACAAACAAGAGGTTTTGCATCCACATTTGGACTGGATTCTTGGATTCTGCGAAGTAATGGTGACCGAAGGTTCAAACACTCTCGTTCCAACATCTGAGGTGATGTTAAGGGATATAATGGGCCTAATGGGGGACATTGTCGACGCTGTACCGCAGTTCCAGCCGGTGGCAAAGCAAAAAGCCTGGCTACAAGCTCTTGTAGAGCGAGGGTCGAACTCCGCGGATGAAAGAACTAGTGAAATAGCCACCTTGGCGTACCTCGCCATCTTCAGATCGTAACTGACTTCAGCTCGAGACCTTTTCCTATACTAGGTAAACATAGTACCGAGTTATTTGAGCTTGACAAAGATTAATTGAGGAGCATTTTTCGTAAACGGTGCTCTTGGGATAGTGAAGAGCATAGTGCAAGCTGATTAATACATTACGGTTTAAAAATCCGCTCCAAGAAACATTTGCATCTCTTGGTCTCTTTGACACAGGTTCTTCACGCGAGGATTAAGCTCTAGCACCGCAAAGTACGAAACAATATCATATCTGATATGCGATATTGAAGTGCATGTGATTCCTCCCATCGATGTGACGGAATATTTGAACCCATTTATCTAACAAAGATGCTCGACAACGATAGCACCCATCATATAACGCGGTTTATGATAATATCCTTATTCCCTTACCGCTACCTCAAGCATTGCACTGGGTAGCCCTTGCTTGTCTCTGCATTGTGTCTGGCACGGCATTACTGCATGAGCAATGCATGGAGTAGAAACAACGAACATCAGTCATGGCCCCATCGTGAGTCCAACCTCACTTCGGAAAATCACGACTTAGATTATGAGACACTATTCCCAACTTATTAACTCCTTTAATCGAAAGGCAATTCCACTTGATTACGACCCGACCAGGTAATCTAGAGAGAAAGAGAGAACAGAATCCTGACATGGTACTCGAAATATACACTACTCTTCAGTTTCTTCTCGTTTCGTTGCTTCAGGTACGGTATTAGAGGGAACAGACGCATTTTTCGGAGGTATCATTGCATCACCAATCGATACTGGTTTAGTCGCGTGCATCTGTTGCGGGACGACAGGAGCCTCTCCTTGCACGCTCCGATACATGGCAGCGGCAGTATGATATGCAACAGCAGCTTGGTTCATAGCATTCCTGTACGCTTCTGCCTGTCCGTCCGGGACAGAGTGGGTACCAGTTGTATTTGAAACGGTTGCAGCATCTGGTGGGGTTGGCATAAATCCAGTTTGTGGCATCATAGGTTGGGGCATCACAGGCATTCCCGGCACGCTTGAATAAAATGAATTCATCAACGGCGGAGCAGGCATTGAACCACTGGGGGGCGACGGGTTTTGAGAATTGCGTACTTCACTTGAGATATTCAAAGCCTCTAACTGTCCCATTCCCGTGCTGGTCTCGGACATTGGTCTCTGATTGGGTGGGGTTGGTGCAGAACTCGTCGGACCAGTCGCCGATGAAGGTCCACCGCCCGTCATCTGAAAGTTTGGTATCTGGGGTACTCCGGGAAGGTTCGGCGAAAACGAGGGGTACAGTTGGGGACTGACTGTGTTGTAGTACATTGCCGGATTGACAGTTTGGTAAGCTTTGTACATCCCCATTGGGTCCTGAATCGGAACATGCGCCACAGAACCATACATCGCATACGGGTTGGCCATCATCATCATCGGATTATATCCCATTCCAGGCATAGAAGAATAATACGCCGCTGGGTTCACAGACAAGTTGGAAACTGGTGGCACGCTCTGTGTGCTGGAGCTCGGAGTACCTGTAGAGTTGCTAGCCTGAGATGATGATTGCTTTGCTGACTTCGAAGCCTTGTGCTCTCTTGGTTTGCTTCTGTGCTTTTGAGAAGCTTTTGTTGAGTATCTTTCTGCAAGCATTGCAAACGCCTGAGTATTTGCTTCTTCCTCGTCCGAGGAAGACTCAGAAGATGATTCATCCTGCACGGAGATAAGATTATTCTTCTTAGAGGAGCTCGATTTCTTCTTCTCCTTCGCTATCTTCGGTAGATCACTGTCGCTCTTCTCCCGGCGACTTCTTGCCTTCGTCAATTCGCGCCTTTCCCGTTTTTCCGCAGACGAGTCTTTTGCATTTTCTTCGAGAGCTCCCCTTCGCTTGGAACTTGGGGTAACAGTGACGCTCCGTCTGTATTCCCTGGAGCGCGGTCGCTCCTCACGCTCTTCAATCGGAGCGGCCCGTCTACTCTCCGAAGCTCTCTCCGTATCATATCTGGTTCGCTGGGGTCGATCTTTTGGGCGCATGTCTATTCTTTCGCGACTACCCCAGTCTCGTCTTCCAGAACTTGAGTAGTCCGAAGAATCACTATACTGATGCGATCGGGGAGGCATGCTGTTGTATCTCTCCAGGCTCCTTGACGATGCAGGTCGCGGGCCTCCGCGGTCGTACCTTTCTTCCTCGCTTTCCAGACTGGCAGAATCAACGACAGGAATGGCCCGTTCAAGTCTGCCATTATCAAGACTTCGCTTGTACAGGGCGAGTGCCTTCTGAAGCTTTTCACTGACGGCGATCGCCCGTGTCAATTCTTCTTCTTTGCTCATGCTCATGCTTAGCTTCGTTAGATTGTTGGATATATGCATGCAACGTTGTGCTAATTCTTGACAGACTTCTTCCTTCAAATCTTCAAAACGACTAGCGTTTTCAACTAAATTGGCAAACAGTTCGACCGTATTTTCAGCACCGGCAAGAGTTATGGCTTCTTCAGTTGGCGCACGACTCTTGGTTTCCTTGAAATACGCGCTTAGCCTCGAAAGATCTACGGGGCAGACCCATGGGGTTCCAGTTCTGGGGACTTCTGGGAAGTGGATGCGAGTGCGCTTGGAGTTGTACCGCTCGATGAGAAAACCAGCGTGTGGTTCATAACGACCTTCAAACATTACAGAGAGTTCTTCCGCCCAGGCCCTAATTAGAATCTTGACTCTATTTGCTACCTCTGAGTGATCACGGTAACCTGCATGCAGCTTGGGCTTTCCGAATATTGGAATCATCGACTTGACGCCGTTCTTGTAGTCTGGCACGACAAAGCGCCATAAGCGTCTAAAGAACTTCTCATTTGCAACCTGACGATAAAAGTAGGGGACGACGCGCATGAGTTCATCCAACAAAGTCAGAGTGCTAAGCACGGCATGCTCATCCTCACTTTTTAGGCGCTTCCGCAACGCATAGGCGACAGCTGGACCAGGGTCCGTATTGTGCAGCGAGGGCGGCATATTCTGATCTCTGTTGAGCAGCAAACTAACTATGGCCGACCGATGCTTCGCCGCCTGCTCGTCGGTCAATCCAGGCTCGGTCGCCTCGTCGACCATAATTACCACGCGGGTCAGGTATGGGTCGCGAGCTGGCTTCCCACCGGCCACAAGGCCGTCAAAAGAGGGAGCACGCTGTTGTTGGCGACGATGTGAGACATCCATGGTTGTGTTAGACCGAGGAAGCGGTCTGTTGCTCATGGTGAGAGCGGCTAGGTGGACTCTGCCGCGGAGAGATTGCGCACGGCGAACCTTCGTTGCGTCGTAACAGGTTATCTCTGTAGTACAAAGTCTGTACAGCCGAGATGTTGGAAGCCGTCGAGGCATCTGCGTCTGTTATCATACCAGGTGTACAAGGGTACAAGGGTACAGGGGTAACGTCCTGCATGTAAACAGATTCGGTCTTGCTTGGACTTGACATGGCTTTTCGTTATATTTCAGAATTAGAGCCAAATTTAAAGGGCAATTTTCATGACGCAGTTTCTGCGAAATTCGTACTTTTTCACATAAAGACAAGACATGCACAAATTGTGGACATGGACATCTGAAGATTTGTCCATGTCTTTATGCGGCCCACTCGATACGAATCGTCCCACCGGTTGTTGTTTCGTTCAGGTCTTCTTCTTCTACTACTTTCGTACTTATGAATCGTGAACTTACCCAGACGCAACAGGGGGCATGCTAAGAACCCCAACAACCTATAACACCTCTGTGCCGCAGCCACTAACTACCAAACAATAGCTGTGCTACACGCACTGGGCAGCAACAAAAAGTACTAGGTCCCTTAGGTGTATTCGACCGCAGAAGCGTTTGCTACCGATGCTTATCGCCTTCTTCCCGGGGGTCTGTCGTAAGAGGTAACAAGTGCTAGCGTCCTACCGTCGGTAGACTGCTAGCGTTTTAACCTTGGGGCCTTGACGAGAAGAGTGCCCTCCTCAGACAGTTCGAGTAATAACTTCGAACCGAAAACGCTAGCGAAGTTTTCTTGTGAGACCTGACGAACACGGTGAGACGCTGTAACCTTTGTGTGCAGTGACGTACTCAAGAAAGGGAAGAAAACACTAGCACTTGTAGCAGATTTTTTTGTTCGGTGACACCGAACTGAATCGCGTATCTAGCAAAACAGATTTTGCATCTGTCTGTGCCAGTGCGTTGCGACCCCTTCGAAGAATATGATACTTTGCTGGATTTTAATCGTGTCGCACGAAGTAACTGTCTGAATCACGAATAAGCTAATGTTGTGAGACTGGTGTACGGACATCATGCAGTCATTGACCCATTGCTGGAGCTTTTTTGTCTATAACTTTTAGGCAAATACTCATGACTTTCGATGCTATGCTATGTTTTCACTTGCGACATGAGGTGCAGTGCAGTCAAAAGGAACTAGTTACTACCCCCTGTAAAACGAGACTTTGCGGGTGAGGGGGTCTCAAGATGAATCCCCGCTAGAATACCACCCCATGTGGTCAGACTCTCTGAACGACCCTCTGGTTCACGCGTGGAAGTTCCAAGGATCAGCTTCTTTTCAGACTAATCTGGCTTCTTGTCACGAGACTCAATACTGGTGCCTCATCATCAGGACGATCCTGTGACAATGCAGTCTTGAGTTCAAAAGTCCTGAGTTAACAGTCACATGACTTGTTTTCTTTCCACATTATGTTTGAACGATCGTATCGAAACAGAAGTTCAACAAGACTGCCTCTAGTCGCTCTATGATTGTGAATTTCCATACAAACACCGCTTAAGCTAAGCATTGTTGGTAAGAGGGCTACCCTCCTTGGGCATGATGCAAAGTTCCACTGCACATATCAGCACTTCCTACGAGGTCGAAGATCCAGAATTGTCTGCAGCTTTCCATCCACCAGCCTCATCCTCTGCTTTCTCTAGAGGTTGGTGTCCTTATTCGAATGTAGTGCGCAAACATATCTGGTATGAACGTAACTCTGATGGCAAGTGGTCGATTGTGCGGAGCAAAAGCTTCACGAGATCCACACACCGCGGTCCTTACTCCCAAGTTCCTAAAGCCTCGAGTTGGGAATAGATTGTTATCGATATTACCCACAAGAAATGGCAACAAAAAATGTCAACGCGAAGGAGCCCTGTCTTGGTCCTCTTATTTCGATATCATTATACACAAGTGAACTTTTGCGCTTGAGCACAAAGGCACGCTCTTCCGATCTCAAGAGAAAGCTACCCTTCGTATATTTCTTTTCACCTATCGCTCTAGCACGAGAGCGTTACATGAAGAGGAGGCTCAATGACTAGGGCGTCACTGTCAACACTGAACTTAGTGCTGCTCAAGTCTGGGTGAGATGTCCCTCGAGGTGGACAAGAATGTTTGTCTTTGGTAAACTCACATAAATTTACCGAGCTTCACTCAGCTCACTCTTCGAGCTGCAACACGTGCTCTGTACCTACTAACGGAAGCTGTGTGCTCTAATACGTGTCTACAACAGATTTGTTGTAAGCATGTGGAAGGATTGCCATTGACATTGTAGATAACACCTATCAGCCTTACAGATTTCGCGACTATGTGAATTCCAAATCTGAACTCAACTAGAGTGCTCATGTGTCACACACAACATTTTGCAGACGTGGATAGTTGCTGGGACCAATACTGTTAAAGTGAAAGTTAGCGCGAGTATGTACGAAGGTAGAGAGAGAGAGGCACGGGTGGCACGTCCTCAGGGCGAGAAAACCTTCAACTTTCGTTCTCGTCTATGAAACAAGTGGTTCCAATCCCTCAATTTAAAAGTGTGCACACATCTCACCAAAATTAATTTGGTTATGACACGACGATAGATATCTGTCTGGGTGCAGTGCCTTGAATGAAATCATTCAAGGATGCATGGCTCGCTGAACACGAACTTCTGAACTGCGACCTCGGATGAGTATGTTAAGATGCAACACATGACAAAAGCAGTTGACAGTTAAGAGGATGGAAGATTTAGAGAGATAACAATTGCTAGCCCGAACATATGAAGGTCTGGAAGAGTTTAGACTGCTCGCAGATTGCTGCGGATTAGCAGTCTACCCCTTATCTATACTTACGTTTTCAACAAAGACCATCCGCAGTGAGTTGTAATCAGGCTTATGTGCTCATCAAAATAAGAAACTTGATGTCAGGGAAATATGTGTAAGGATAAATAATTTGGTTTACGGTGATGGAGGGAAGAAGGAGTAATGGCCTTCCACATATGGCATGACATTTGTGAGGAAGCTGGTAAGTCGTGATTGCCAACATCAGCGGTACCCGCTCAAGGAAGCAATAATACTTCGTACGGCGAGCAATGTAGTTTGGGTAATTTACTTTTGCAGGACCAACCTCCTAACATATATTCGTGATGGTCATACCTCCCGCCTCACACCCAGAGATGGATGGACACAAGTTGAACATCAAACTCTGTTCAACGCATGCGATATTCCAATTGTTGGTACAACTGTTTGCCACAGCACTTGCCGCCGTGTCGATTACACCTCCGGTTTGTAGACCTGCCGACACGCAGTTGAAGAAGTCCTGGTCCATACCCGCACCTGAAGATTCGGAAATTAAACCGCCAAGGGTTGGTTGCAGCGAATTTGGGTCTTCATTGCTCACTTGATAGACAATTCGAGCTGAATCCAGTTCCACTACAACTGCTACGGCAAACGACAACGGAAAGAAAGATCCTTGCGGGGAAGCAATGTACGTTAAGGGCGATGGCATCGGTGAAGGACTTTGCTTTGCATGTCGCTTGCATGTGTCTCTCTTACACGTCTCTTCCCTCAGCTGCTGTACAAACCTACTCTGTCTCCTTCTTGCACGCTCGTTATTCAGAGCAAACCTGCCGCGTGGAACTGCAAATCCAATTTCGCGAACGCATGTGCTGCAATAGTCTCGTTTAATACGAGAGCGTGCAAGGCAGTCGATACCGGTGTTTGGAATAAACTGCACTTGAACGTTTTCTAACGAGCGCTCTGCATCTCTGAGTAAGTTGCGGTCCGTGTTCGCCACTTGTTCTCGAAAGGCCCTGCGGTACGCGGATATGAATCTCCTAGAATCCAACGAGTCGGTTAGCGTGCACGTTTGTGAGTATATTCGAGCAAGGAAAGCAAAAACGCTGAACAGGAGCAGCAGCGCCCTCATTCTGTAGCGTTTGTTCAATTCAATAAACAAAGGTTGAGGCAAGAGTAACGAAGCCCACAGACGAAGCACATGAAGTATTGATACGAATGCAGCCAATGCGGTTGGCCCTCACCCACAGAGGCAAAATGGGAAACAAGGAACACGGGCCCATATTGAGATCGGAAATGCGTTTGGTCCCTTTGGAAAGTAGAGGGGAAAAAAGTGCGGACTGGACGGCCAGCCTTCAGACGAACGTCTCAGCACTGAGTTCACCCTGTGGCAGTCACAACCCTACATGATGAATGGTTACATCGGGTGCGGTACCGTTGGTACGACGGTACTGACGGTGTTATTCTTGCGGAGCGCCCAACTTGGAGGGTGAGTAAACAAACAAGACTGCACTAAAAAGGGTATTGCCGGAAGCGAGTATCTGCTTGGTTTCGCTGCTATCAGATACTCGCTTGCGCCGCCTCATGCACGACGGCACGGCAAGGACATGACCCTCAAAGGAGGGCTAGCCCTCTTCTGCCGTGTACTCTTGTACCCTTGTACAAGAAAAAGAAAACTAAAACGTAAGCAATTTCCTTTCAAATCGCACATCTATTGCGCGTCTGGTCCCGTTCCGCCCGTCGCTCGTTCCGTTTTCATCTCCCTTTCCGAGTTGTTGAGACATATGAGACATACAAGCGTACCGTAGATACTTCGAAACCGGTTGTTCACATCGCCCGCAAGTATACACAGACAATTTTGTCGGGAACGCTACTCTCCAAGGGCAGGTTTCTTACCATTCTGCATTACTATACTTCCCTTACCCTCTCAGTTCTTCAAAATGCAACATCTGAGACCCGCTTCCAAGACGGACGCAACTCTGGTGGCTCTACGAACGCGTCTGCTCGACCTCCATGGCAACTTGATGGCTTTGCGCGACCACAGTGCAATGCTACGTGATAATGTTGGCCCGTCTCGAAATGCCACTTTCCCCCTTTTCCTCTCGATTCATTCTACTCTTTCAAAGCTCAGCGAGCAATTAACGACAGATCTAGACCGTTCACAGCAAGAAGGGCTGCCTTACTATGCGGCTGTACCAAACCTTCCCGACCCCGTTACCCCCGAGCTGCTACGGAGTCGACTTGATAAGGACGTCGAAAGAGAGTTCCAGACCATGACTCACGCTTTCAAGGGAGATCCTACCCAAAAAGTCTTGCGTTACAATCAAGGGGTTGAAACTGTTTTGAAAGCTGTCGCTGAAAAGCGAGAACAGCTGGAAAAACCTCGGCCGACTCCACCCGCCCCCACTACGCCCTCTCCCGCTGCAGAAGTCGTACTTGCTGCCATTGCGAATGGAGCACACCTATCATCTTAGCTAGGACCTGGTTTCAACTCCGGAGTCATCTTTCCGAAAGCTCGTAATATCGCTAGCGCCCACCACTGCTCAAGCCCAGTTCCCTTTGCCTGAAATCTACCGAAGTCTTATGAATTTCAACTGCACTGCACCGCCTCACTTGTTTTCTTTGCCGTGGACACGTCAATCAGAGGTGATTTGGTTATCCGTTACGACGTTAGCGCCTTCCTATAGTGATGCTGTTTTCATTCCTCAGGTTTTTGTTCAATTCTTGGCGACTTTCCTTTGATATCGCGAGGAAGAATCCGAAGACGCTTGATTACTGTGCCGGTGTTGATTGCGAGCAGAATTCATCCCAGCTCGCCGCCGTCGCGGCATGGCTGCCACACCATGAGCAGTACGACGTTTTACGAACTGCGTAAGCAACTGGAAAGTCATGTACTACTTCCGTCATGCTTTAGAAGTATCATTTACAATTCTCTTGAGTTAATATCAAAATTTCAAGTGCTCAGGCCTTGCTTCGTCGAAGCCACTAACCTCAGCGCACACCACGTGAAGAAGACGCGCGACTTGAACGATCTACGTCCGAATCCCTTCGAAAACGACCTGAACGTGGATGCCGACTACGGAGATCTCCATGTTGAGTCTCAACGTGCTTCCTCATGTGGGCCCCTTGCTTAAATTTCCTGCCGCAGTGGGGGCACGGAACGTCTCGAATATTGTGGTGAATATTCTTCATATGTCTCACCAAGCTTTCTTGACCGGAAAGCTGCTTACCGCAATATCCGCACTCTAAGGTCCAAGAAGCATAAGACAAGTTGCATCCATTTCATTTCACGTTAGTTGCGTGCACCCAACGTTGGAATAGATTTCGCGTGACCTGACTTACCTACACCTCTTCTTTTGCCTTCATGAACTGCTCGGAAACTGCATGTCATTTCGTAATCGATGGACAACGGAGAGGTCAAGAATAATCGAGTTAGTTCGATATTTGGCTAAGTCAGAGTTGGTCATTTTGAAACAATGCCACGAAGTGTTACTTACTGTTTGTTGGCGTTTGACTGGTCTTTGAACGTCAGGTGACACACAGGACATTCGAAAGTACGTACTCGTGCCTTCAAGTGTGACTCGCTATCATGCTGCGATGGGTGGTGTGCGATAGGTTGTGTGCAATGCATACAAGTTTCGCTTGTCAGCTTCGTTCGAGACTGGCACTACCGCTGAGGTAGAAAAAGTGCTTTGCAAGACTTACCTTTTGCATTTCTTCGACAGTGAAGAAGGTCTTGTCGCACTTCAAGCATCTTATGTCGCCTTTCCTCGGCTTCGTGACTTCAGCAGCATCTCCGGGAAATGAGACGCTCATTGACGTAAACGAAGGATCTTGATCGGTGCTCATACTTATCTCTTCAGCCGGAGTCGAAGCCATATTTGAGCTTGAAGACATACTCATGTGTGACCTGAAATCTGCCATGGAACGGCTTTCTATCGAATATGGGGGAGATGTGTCTTGCATCGGTACTGGACGAGGTTCACGATGATGTGGAGTACGCGAGCGGTCAAAGCTGGAACGACGCGTGTGTTGTGAGGACCCAGGTTCTCGGGAAGACTGGCTCATCGATGACGGTTCTTTGCTTTCTGAGTTGAGTAGAAACGGTATCCCTAGCCCAGTGCGAAATCTCCGTTCTGAGGAACTGCTATGCTTCCTCGACCCTTTACCTGATTTTCGATGCATAATGACGTCTTGTTCCCTGCTGACGAATTCCCGGGCTTGTTTTCTTGCGTTCACTGCTAGAGACAGTTGTCAGTGATGCATCTGAATGTGGTCTAGTAGGCTCTACTAGTCACTTGTCACTACATCTAAAAGAATATTGGAAGTAGGCGAACGATCGCCTGAGGATGTTGAGGGGAGGGAAGGATGTGAGCAGGATATGGAAACGAACGAATATGGAAACGGCTGGTGTCAAAACAAGGCAGCTGAGCCATGCGAAGGTAAGGAACGGAAATCGTAGCGGCACCTGCTGGAAAGCTTTCTTGCATAAAGCGGATGTTAGTGTAGTTGATGAGAAGCCATCAAGAGTGGAAAAGGAGAGGAACGAACGAGAAGCGTGAGGAACCGTGAGGGTCGATAATCGAATGTCTGATGATTGAGATAGTTATGGCGAGTTGTCTGCAGTACCCCATGACATGCTGTGGTGCTTTCTATCAGTGCGGAATCGTCGAAGACGCGTGACAAGTAGCAATGTGCACCATATCAAGAGTAAGTTTTGAGCTGCTCTCCACTGCTTCGAATGCATTCGAAAGTATGAGGTTGTCAGCGCGGCTCACGAGGGTAAATTCGTAAACGCAGTTTATCGTTGTTTTACCAGCATGCGGGGATTGACTCCATCGAGGTTTGGGTCTTCCAGTATGATTCTGTGATATGTTTGTGAGCAGTATGCGTGTGCGTGTGCGTGTTCGTGTGCGTGTGCATGTTATCGTGGCTTGCCCTGCGATGTGTGGAGTGTCTCGTCTGTTTTCAACCATCAGTCGCATGTGATGGAGGATTGGATGCGGTTCTGTGAAGACTTTTTTAAGGTATACATGTTCTTGATGGAACGTATGTGTGTGAAAAGCAAATGGACTCTTAGAGTTGGAATGAAAATATAGATTGAAGTGGAACAAACAAAGGTTTGGTGAAGCGAAAGAACAAGGGGTAGCGTTCTAACGTTAGAATTATGTAAAGGACAGATACCGGTAGCTTGTGATAAGGTGTATACGTGACATTGGTGGACAAGGGGATTGATTGAGAGTGGATTGGATTTGAGCTTTCTCAGAAGACCACAGATCTGTGTTGATTCATAATCCCAAGTGAAGTGAGGACTTCTGCAGCTTGCATTCCTTTGTGAAGTGCCGGCTGATCTTTCGTGACGGAGTCTGGAGGCTGCAGAGATGAGAAACACTGAATATCAACTCGTATTACAGTCGTGAGTTGGTGACGTGTTCTCGAGGCGAGAGCACAACGAGTTCGACTGCACTTAATGAAGGACTTCATCACGTGCATTGCTTTCTGGATATCTAGTAGTAGATAACATTATTTGTTACTCAGGCATTCAGCGTGACGGTGCGATTTGGCAGTTTGACGGGGCTGACTAGGCCCATGTCACTCAAATGGGCATCTATAGGGAGCTAGCTGGTGGAAGACGCAGTAATCCTGCACCGCTGCATTGAATTGACAATCAATGCGATCGCGCATATGAGCCCACAGCAATCAGGTGACCATTAAAGGTATTGACCGCCATTGAGAAGATCCGGCTATGTGGCAAAGTGACTCGTTCCATCTTGGTTGTTGCCAGAAATTTGTTGCGGAGAGAACGCCGTGCAGGCATGCCAGGTGATGGACTACGTTTTCTTACAAGCCACGCTGTGTCGCCTCCACTGCCACTCATTACTCGTTAAACGTTGCATTGCTGCGCTCTCTGTGAAGTGGGTGTCGAATTTTGCAGCGATACTGACCTTGTTTCAACTTTTCAATGCTTCACACGCAAGCTGAGGCACAACCACGGAATTGAACACTAGAGCTGTTGCAGATCCTACGGAAGACGGTAAGTTCGCTTGCCGACGACAAATCGGTGTCAAAAATGGGAACGGCTGGGTGCGTGTATTGGCTGTTATGGTGCTGAGCTGATCTGGTCGCAAGACAGACGTGTGTAGAAGAGACCGCCTCCACTACCTGGAAAGGTAACCTACAGCGTTATTAAAGCACCTGGGGTTTTGATTGTGCCGAACGTGTTGCAGCATGTCTGTGTCTGGGTCATTGTGACGTAGTTGTGTGGGTCCGTGGGTTTGACATCGTGTGTGTTTGAATCACACGCGAAAGACTTGAGACCGAATGTCATGAAATGGCGAGCTGCAATGCGTTCTCATGTGGACAGCACATTCGGCTTGCAATAGACTGCTGTTGACAGTTGGCGCGATGGAGGCGGTTGTGGTGGAGAGGGTGCTTCTATTGGAAGATACACGCCCTCTGACCGCTCATGTGAAAGCAAAAAGATTTCTTCGAAGGTTGAGGCGAGAGATGCTTTTTGCTTTTCCCAGCGAATGGCGGGACAACAACGTCTTCGCGTTGTTGAGCGGTGCATGCTGCTCGGGTAGGATGAAACATCATTCCTACTTGTAGCTAAATCCGTGTACAACACACCTAATGCTGTTTGCCGACCATACTTGCCTCCCATCTCCTTTCTGCGATCAGTCCCACTCGACGTCAGCAAAAAGAGGTGTAATGTTGGCTGCGGTTACCGTGCCTTTGCGAGTTCCCACGTAAACGTCTTAACACGGCCGGGTAGGAAACACGTGAAGAGCGTGGACGCAGTAAATGCTTCTATGGAGCTGTCGCTAGTGTGACACAATGGTTAGTTTGCAAACGTGGGCTTGACGTGATATCAATGGATATTTGGCCTAAGACCGAGACCAAGCGTTTTACAACAGTTTGCGCGCAGCTGTCGACAGTTCAAGACGTTAGTCCCTTAGTCCCTTGCCAGGTTCTCCGCTATGTAACTTGACCCGGACTCCAGTTTTGTTGCGGAGTAAATGCAAAATCTCTATCACGACGAACCTCAGCTGTATCTGAAAAAGAACCCCCAGTCCTTCGCGAAACTTTTGTTTGGAGGCAACACTGCTCGGCCTTGTCTGGCGTTCTACCCCTCACGCCTTTCAACTGCACACGATGTCGGTCTCAGGAACAACAAAAGTATGAAGTGCGTTTGGGAACTTTCCGCCAGGTGACAGACATCAGTTTCGCAAAAAGAGCCTTGGAACGGATCACGACGTGGCCTGGCAAGGCTCTGGCACCTTGAATGTAAGCTTTTTTGGAAGCTCGTAGCCGTCGCATTTGTGAATTGTGTGGCGCAAGTGCAACATGGTTTTAGCAGCACCACCAGTGCCGGGGAGATGCAGAGGAGCTGTGTTGCCTTCTACCTCCTCCATCGACTTCGGCTGTATACGTGCAAACCACCTGAGCCTACCTAAACACGTCTTTCATTCTACCTCGACGCACTGCTGAGAGTGTCTTAAGGGTAGCGTGCTAGTGCTACCCTATGAGTTACACCACGGCGTTTACCCCCGGTGCGGTTTTGGGTCTCTCATCTTGGAGTGGCAATCATCGGGCAGTTACGACTCTTAATCTGCGTCCTATTCTCCGCGATAGCTCTCCTCGAGGCCTCCAAATGGTCCACCCTTCGTTCAAACGTTCCGCTGATTCGTCCCAAGCGGTGGCACCCGGCCTAGTAGGTAAGCACATGCCGATAATCACCCCATCGTTCGTAAGCAGTGTACTGCAGGACGCAATCTCTTCCGAGAAACTGTCATCGGCGTCTCCTGTGGGCATATTCTACAATCTGGATGTGCTACGCTACAATGCGATGTCGCTGGTAGAAGCTTTTCCTTGCAATACGCTACATGCATTTGCGCTCAAGGCGGCGCCGTTCCCAAAGTTAATCCAACATTTGGTGCCTCTTGGTATTGGTGCCGAATGCGCTTCCGTTGTTGAGCTTGCTTGCTCGCATGCGGCCGGCGTATCGGCAGAAAACGTCATTTTTGATAGCCCAGCTAAAACCGAAGAGCAGCTGCGGTATGCGCTGACTAGAAATTATCATATTAATGCCGACTGTATTGAGGAGCTTGCCGCTATCGAACGGCTTCGAGCTGAATGCGACAGCTCTTCCAGTATAGGGCTTCGCGTGAACCCTCAACTGGGAACTGCAACTATTGCCGAAACTTTCACGGCTGCGGCCGCGTGCAAATTTGGGGAACCATTAAAGGAGAAGCGAGAGGAAATTATCGCTGCTTTCGAACGGTATGGCTTCCTTAGTTGCATCCATGTCCATGTGGGGTCGCAGGGATGCGGGATCGACGTCATCCTAGCGGGCGTTAATGCTGCTGTGGCTCTGGCTGATGAGATCAGTGGAAAGTTCGGTGAACGCGTGAGTTCCATCGATATTGGAGGTGGTCTCTCCGTAGATTATTTGTCAGATAGCGCATCAAACTTTGGAAAACTTGCACGTTTGTTGCGCGAGAAGTGCAGGGGCTTGTTCAAATATCGCATTCTGAGCGAGTTTGGGCGACACATGAGCGCAAAGACTGCATTTCTTGCCGCACAGGTGACAAGCGTGAAGCAATCCGGTGGAAAGACTTTCGTCATATGCCAGGTGGGGGCGGATGTCTTCATGCGTCCTGTGTATCAACCAGACAAATGGTGGCATCGCATAGAGGTGTATGAACGCGATGGAAAACCGAAGAAGGGAGAGACGGCGGTGGTAGACGTGGCAGGACCTTTGTGCTTCGCGGGCGACATACTTGCGAGAGATCGACAGGTGGTTTTGCCGGAAGTGGGCGACTACGTTGTGGTTCGCGATGTCGGAGCATATACACTATCTATGCACTTGCGCCACACAAGTCAACTGGCGCCGCCGGTGTACGGCGTGGAGGCGGACGGGTCGATGTCGATGATCAAGCGCGGCGAGAGCATCGATGAGTCGGTGCGCTTCTGGAGCGCGTAATGTTGAAGAGTACATTTGTACGCCGTAGACGCATAATGTTAGCTTGGGGAGAAAACGTTTGCTCCCAAACGCGGCTGCCCTTTTAGCTGCCTCTTTACAGTTGTACAGTAAAATGATGATGGATGGATCACTCACGTAGATCCGTAACATGGATTCGCATGGCCCATTTCGCCAACGCGGGGCTGCACTACTTCGCTCAAAATGCCCGTCCCACCGCCGTCGCAGTCGCCGCCATCGCCAGCGACCTCGGCGCGCCCCACGCCGCTCGGCGCGTGGGAACTACGCGGGAACGTACTGAGCCCCACGCGATGCCACTTGCAAGCACACGCGCGCCGGCTGCAGGCACAGTCCTCCACCGACCCGCTCATCACAGTGCTGCTCACCCCGCCGCACCCGCTTACGGCCGCCACGCGTCTTCGGCCCCCTACTATCCACCGCTCGTTGATGCGAGCCGCCTCCCCCGCACTCTGCGCTATCATCCCCGAGGACGTGCGAGCGCCGGTGCATGTCACTGAATTACAAGACACCTTCTTGCTCATCCGCAAGTTTCTTTACTTGGAGCCCATCGACCTTGCCAATGCCCCAGTCGATCTGCCATTGGCTGCCGCACGATGGGGCCTCAACCAGCTTTTCGAAGCGTGCTTCGCTTATGCCGAACCAGCGCTGCCAGCTGATATGTCGAAGCTGCTGTGGCGATGGATGCCCGTGCTCAAGTCAGTGCGGGTTCCGTTTTCGTTCAAGACGGCCTTCTCGCTGGCGTTTGTTGCAGCCCTGGATGAGCATCCATTACGTCGGACGTGGCTCTCATCTACTGGTGGTCGTGGGGACTATTCGCAGGAACGTGATCCTGATGGTAATGTAGCCCTATGTGACTGTGTCTTTCCTAAGCATGTGGATTCCCAACCTTCTCCCCTGCAGTCTCCCAACGATGCACAGCTCCTGCGTGCGTCCGTCACTCTCCGCGCACGCATGGTAAACCCCTGCCAGAAGCGATGCAATTCACACTCTGTGTGGAGCGTTTTCCATGCACAAGGCATGCTGCACGAGGTCATCACTTACATATTGCGCTTTGGGTCGTACGATTACGGCAACCTTATCCTTGACGTGCTGCTGCGCCAGATAGAGCCGCTGTTGACGGATGATGATCTGACTTCAATGCTACGCTTGATTCCGTGGCACCGCGCGTACTCCCAAGTTTTGGCTAGCCGTGAGGCTCTACAATGGTCTTCTCGTGCGTGGCAAAAGGTAATGCTGACACGTGAACATGAGCGTAACTTGGATCTTGTCCGATTGCCCCTCCTGATGCCAGCCGTGAAATGCGCGCTGCCGGAGCCTGGTTTACGCGCCATCCGCTGGGAAAGCGAGCCAGCAGTGTACGAAGCTCTCGATGTGAAGCTCCAGTTCGCTCTGAGCGTGTCGTGTGACAGCCGAAAGTCTCGAAGGCTGCCGCCAATGATGGCCTCGGTGCGACTTGTTAGCGGTAATGCACGCCAGCTGTCCAGAGCGCGAGTTTATATGGATGCATGGTGCGTTTCACAGTGCGGATGTGATATTCGCGGTAAAACTGGGGATCTTGCGGGCACAAAAATGGATATTACGGACGACCTTGTAGTGTCAAGTTTTGCCAAGTTCGGCGGGATTATATTCAAGGTTATGGACGGCACTGCATTGAAGGATTGGCTTGATTTACATATCAAGTCGTGTGCTATGAGAGTTGTGGTGCACCTTGGCATCGAGAGGGAAAGAGAAAGCATGGAGATGGAGGAGGAAGTTAAAGACCGCTGATTGCAAAACTGGCTGCTCAAGTGCCCGTGCAGAGAGTGTCACACGCATCTAAACGGCGGTGACACAGTGGACCGCCGATTGTGAGTAGGCACGACGTAACTTACCCTAAGCACACTGTTTGGCGAAGGTGTTCAACTAAAGCTCCATACGGATACAATTACTGAAGTTCGCATTTAGCGCCAACTCTATCGTGACCGGTGACGAGACCGCCGGGTTGTAGGCCCCTAGCTTACCAGTGTTCCTCGTGATTTGCCTGCATCATCATGATCATTTGTTATGCACATGTGTTCGTCACATGTCACATCACATTGAGGTGTACATAGAGCAACCATTTGAGTCCTCCTTTGGTATCAGGGTGACCGTGTTTCCAGACATCATCTCTTCATCAGAAGAACATTTGGAACACAAAAGTTGTCATTAGTCAAGTTGCATTAACATATCGAAAGCTATGAGTATACATCTCGATTCACATCTCCAAATGCTCGAGATAATACTCGTGTAACATACTCTGATTGCTCATCAGCTGTGTGTTCAAATTTGAATGGTTTTGATTCTAATGTGATTAAATGTTGTGACGCAGCTCCGCATCGTATGAGAGCAAAACTGCGACGGGGATGTATTGTTCAGAGTCTAGCTAGAACGCTGCTCACTATACGATATGTTGTGAATTGATGAAGCTTGTGAATCCGTGATTTCCATCCTCAACCAAAATTGGAATAATAGAGAGATGTAGAACGATCAAGTTGCTACTTGCAGCCACTATGAGGTTCTTCAAAACATCGCATTGATAACTATAGCACGTGTAATTGGATTTCTCTCTCTCTCTCTCATTTACGAAACGCACACGCCAATTCCGCGTTGCGCGTGGGTTGCTAACGACCCAACACCTATAACACTCCTATAC
>JASCIV010000520.1:0-13152 GCA_030374735.1 Gracilaria caudata
AAGCAAAAGGTTAATAGAGTAGAAACATGATAAAAACTCAGAATTCAAAAATTTGCCATTGTGTATATTTGAAGTTGATTTGCACACACATTTAGAATTCCTGGCATATGAAACATTTTCCAGACCTTGATGTGCACTGTTAACGTCCTCTTTTGTCTTTGGCACCGCTTTGACGATGAATCGCATAAAGCACGTCAAGCCCAACGTTTTGTAACTTCAACTCTCCACAGTAACATCGAACATTCACACAGCATCTATCATGTGCTCGAGCAAGGCGCATGCCAAGAACACAGTGGTTTAGTTTTGAGAAGGGGAGTGCATTTTCCGTTTCATACTACCCTTGTACGCTTTTTTGCTCTCCGCGTCGTATAGTGTCTATAATGCCACACCTATTAACTCGATACAACAAAGGAGAGTGATTTCTCATCATTCTCCTTCCGTTGATCCGCAACCAACCAATGTCAAGCTCCCTCTGGCAGCCGCGCCCAATGGCACAGAGTACGCGCACAACGTTAGCTTTCCTCACTCTCGACATTCGCGCATCAGATGTGAAAGCACGGGAACGAAAAAAATTGCAACTCGTAATCAGCGAATCATTCCAGCACCACATCAGGCGCTCCCAGTTTAACATCGTAGTAGTACTGTAGGGATCTTACACAGCGTGGCTCTCTCTAAGGGGTTAGCGTTCTACTCCGTACTCATAGTGCGATCTTTTACGTACCTATCCATTTATGTAAAACCCACGAAGCATTGGGATAAAAGTCGACGCTCCGCATAGCTTCCGCACTATCATTTGGTCAACAAGATAATGAACGCGACCCTCAGCATAACCCTCGAACGGCAGCGCGACGAGGCGGCTGATGGGCTGTGAGATGCACGAGATGCGCCAGGCGAGATGCTGTGGAAAACGTGCGAGTCAGTACATCCCGCGATCGTGTGCAAAGCGCGCATCGCACATGCGGCAACAAAGCACGCGTCCATTGGCCGCGTCAAGGACTTACAGTCAACTACGTGCTGTCAAGCAACTAGCGCCGCACATGCGCGCGGAGTGCGGGCGGCTGGCTGGTGCCTCTGGCAACGCTTTGAAAATATGTTTCAAAATAAAACTGAATTGCTACAACTGGCGCATGGAACACGTGTGCGCGCAGCGCACGTTTCCACGCGCAATGCCACAGCGGCTCTCTCAGTTTGGGTCAGTTTGGCGCAGTTTGCCCATGCATGGCTGGAGAGCTGCAGAGATTTTTGTGCGCGAGCTGGCGATGATGAGCGCGCAGTTTTTTTTTGAAAACGTCAATCATACGCGAACGTGTGCTTGCCACTGGCTCGTGTTTCGTTGGTTGTTGTCTTGCGCATCACACCCGCATACTGCGGCGACTGTAAGCTATGGCGATTTGTGGCGAAAAGCATTTGATCCATTTTTTCTGGCGTCTCGAGCTCCATGCGCTGTACACGTGGCGGCTGGCAGCGCTTTAAATGCGAAATGCAAACGCGCGTTTGGGCATACCAACAGCTGCAGCCAATGAGACTCAAAAAGTGCATTGCACATCCGAAAACGTCCTATTCTCAACGGATTCGCGGTGCACCCAGCATCTCGCTCAAGCGCCGCCTTCCAGAGAGCGTGCAAGCCAATCAACACACTGTAATGCATGCGTGCGAGCGTGCTCCATACAACCGGCGGCGCTCGCCGGCGGAGCACAATCCGTCGTCGTGAAGCCACCGTCGTCGTGAAGCCACCGTCGCCGCAGGCGCTCGCGGCGCGTCTCCACAACGGTCGGGCGATTGTTTCCTTGTCTTCACCGGCATGCCTGAAAAACTTTTGTTTGCGCGGCGGATGCAGTGAACGCGCTGTTGGGGGTTCAACGCAACGCGCAATGAGATCTGCGTGCGCTGTTTTGGAGAGCAACGGAAATGAGGCACGCACACCGCGCGATCGCCGCTCGTGCACGTCGACAAACGGTCTGGGTGTATGTTGAGCGCCGAAGCTGCTGCCTTTTTGTTGCCGCGGATCCAGTCGTTCCGCATGCCACTGACGTTGTGTTTTGGCCGTTGACATTATTCGCTGACCCCGTTGGCCATCGTAATATCAATCTCTGCAGGTGTGTTGTGGCAACTGATGTCTTCCAGAAGCAGGTCGGGCAGCCACTGCTCTCTTTGCTCAACATGTTGTTTTGCAGCAGACTTCCGTTCACGTTGCACAAGCCGACGATATCAACAGCCTGTGCAACGCATCTCGTGGGAAGGTACACGCGTTGTGCTGCCGAGTGGCACCAAAAAGTGATGTCGACGCAAATCAGCCCATCTGAGTGATCGCATCACGTCAGCTGTATGGTTTTCATTTCTTTCTCAAGTTTCTATGGCTATGTGTCGCCTCAGGATGACACGAAACGCCGATCTACTGACTGCGATGAAATGGCTCGTACGCAATCATCACGAGATCACACTACAAACGCGGGGGTTTCCACAACTGGCTCCACCGGTCTAAAGGCCCTCAATCAGTTTGCTCTTCCCACAACCACGGCCCGCACACAAACATCAATCTGCTCAACGGAAGTTTCCAACAATCACAACCATGTCTCGCACCCACATTCATCCACACAAACCACCCTCGAATAGATCTGCCCCAAGCGCCAAAGCCCTCAATCCTGTATGGTCGCACAACGCATCTTCACATCCATGCACCACCACCACCGTATCGCATCTTTCTCAGCCATGCCGGCGAAGACAAGGAAAGAATCGCCCACCCGTTGGGTAGCCGCCTCCGCGAGCATGCCCTGTCCGCTTTTCTCAATTCACAGTCGCGTTCGTCACGATGACCGCTGCTCGAGCATCCATGCTACGCGCCAAATAAAATGACCCCTGTCATGATGTTCTTCATATGGGCTGCTGTTCTGTGGCCTACTAGTGGCGCGTGCGTGAGCTTTTTTGCAGGTGCCCAGCGTTGCGATCGCGCCATTGCCGCCAAACAGACTCCACCGTTCGCTCATCCGCCGTCTTTCTGCTACTCCATGCCGCGACTTGATCGTCAATGACACTGTGTTTTTCCAGCGCGAATAGGGAGGACGTGCTCCCCGTCCGCGAGCGTGGTTGATGCAGAGCCTCAGCCGCTACTTTTCTGCCAAATGGTCTCCTCTCCCTGTCTGTCGAAGCGAATGGATCAAAGAGGTTGGGAGCACGAGGACTCTCTTCAAGTCGTACTTGTACGCTTCGCATCAATATCTACCACTGCCAGATGTTCTACAAACTGGGAACACGTTAATGACAAAGACTCGCTGATTCAATTCCATTCATCCGGTTTGTTCGGGTTCCACAAACACACCATTCTACTGGATGCGCTACCTTTGGGGGCGTGTACAATGTACATTCATTCCGCTTTACTGCAACCGACGTGGTGATTATGCACATTTGCCCAGCCCCAGGCCGATCTCAGCATGCACTTGCTCGCATGCGCGTCTTATCCCCCCCCTCTCCATGCAACAATTCTCTCGGAACGCAATCATCCACACCCTCTCACCTCGATTAGCTGGCTTAACGTCCAAACCAGCTCCAAACAACCCCACTCCAGCTGTGAATCTCCCAAGTGCCCTGGGTATATACAATGCGCTTTCCAAGGAAAATGGGCATGGCGACATGGCCAATCCGAAGCGGACCCATATCATGAAAGAACCTGTACCGTGACGAACGCGATCTTCGTCGAGGGTGCTGCTGGCATGAGCGAGAACCACGTAATCCGAGAGTGAGGTGAAAGTTTGTGAGACCATTCTGTAGCAAGCGTTCACGCGTGGTGGAACGCTCGTTCGCAAACAGTTGTTCGGGCTTCTTGACGATCGGTTACACGTTGAGTTGTGCCATCATGCGTGCGACATTCACCGACGCCAGAGTTAGATGACTACCGGTGGAGAAAGTGATTGTCGCGCATCCATGACGGGATCTCCGCAGTGGTGAGCCGACGACAAATACGATGCGGCGTTTGTGCACGGCGCAGTCGCAGTCGCAGTCGCGCACTCAAACACGCGTCGGCTGCTCGTAGCAGTGTTGGTTGCTTTCCACGAGCGTGGCAAGCTGTGCCACACGGAGGCAGTGGTGATGAAAAGGGAAGGAGCGAGAGGATGCAAGGCGCAGCGTCAGTTGTTGCAAATCACGCAGCGCGGCGCAGTGCTATGGAGGCTGCACGCACGTTACCGCGCTCTGCGCGTATACATTTGTTATGTGAAAAGCTGTAGCACGGTGGAGTGTGATCATGGGGGCTTTGTGACGTCCTCACTCGATCGCAAGCTCGATTGGCGATGATGAGGGTTTGGACTCGACCTGTCCTCCTGAATTGTCTCTGTGATACAAGGGTGTAAATTCGGCCATATCACTTTGACGCTATGCTACTGGCTGACGGCGCGTGGCTGCGCTGACTTGGCGTGCAGATATTCTCTCGTCGGCAGATCACCACAAACATGCTTACAGTGGCACAGTTGGGTCCGGCACTCGCTTTGCACCCCGCACTCGGCTCTGCCCGCGAATTGTTGATCGCAGAGGGGCAGCCTCCCCGACGAACGTGGTGAGGATGTGGGTTGTCCGGGTCTGGATCAAGGCGCGTTGCCTACCTTTCGCGCTTGTTCGCAGATGTCAGAGGGGCCCCATGAGATATATGAATCGGAAACACACAGCGAACCGCAACGAAAGCACAGGGAAGCACCGTTCAGTGTCCAGACACGAAGCTCTTCGTATGCAATGTGCTGCTCTTCTCGCAGAACGGCAGGGCAATCATGTTTCGAATCCTCCTCTGTCAACAGCTGCACGATCATCGCTTACCTTTCCATTGCATCGAACCTAGCTGTTTTGCTCGTTAGCTCCCGTGTTTCTGTCACCAGACACACAATTGTCAAAGCAGCCACGTTGAATCACATTGCCCCCACACATCGCACGTGCTTGAAACCGGTACGCCTTATTGAGTGGTATCGTCAACTCTTGAGACCTGTTCCATGGCTTCAATCTTCGTCGAAGATAGCTTCAGAGTGTACTCGAAGAGTCGCGACTGCCCCTGTACCCGTGATACTCAATGCCTCGTTGCTTTTGTATAAATGGATAGATATGTAAACCACCCCTGTACCAGTAGTCCTCTTACCCCGTACCCGTACTTCCTCTCTTTGCCTCTTACCGCCCAGGATTAAGAATAGCGAAACTGTCTGACTGGAGGAGTCCAAGTCGTACCTCACATGCCCTCGGAGCCGTTTTTCAGTACGCACGGAACACACATCTCATCTCAACTATAGCTTTTGCGCAGTTGCGGCGAGCAATGGTCATGTTTTGTAGTCCATCAAAGGCTTGTGTCGTCAAGAAGCCATAATCGAAAAGTCTTTCTTTGCCTATCGAATGGAGGAGCATGCTTGCCGTGCACTTTTAGCAGCTTGTATGCCTTCATCTCTTCTCCATCAGCGCCCAATTAATCATCATCATCACGTCCCCGAACAAGTCGGCATGATCTAAAGTATTTCGTGAAGTACACATCACCATCGTTGATGTTGCCCAAAGCGTCTTCACAGCTGCCCAGTACAATCCTAGAGCCGTCCTCGGCGAAGTGATACACCTCTCGCTCAAATGGCTCCCACCCTGGTCTTGATGACGTGAGCTCCATGTTCTCGATGGTGCTCTGCCACGCCGCATCATGTGACGTGAGCACACACTCACCGCCACTTGCGTTCAACTCCCATAGTCGTAGAATTTCTCCATCTCCCGACACAACGGAAGTGCCGTTGGCGTTCACAGCCACGACCCTCACCGGGCATGTGTGACATTGCAGCGGCTGGCCCACGGCGTTGCCCATTTGGGCGTTCCACACGCACACCGTCCCATCGTCAAAGCCTGACACGATGCGATTACCGTCGGCGCTCATTACCACGCACAACACCGTAGCTGCGTGATCCGAGAGCGGATGTCCCCCGGCATGGCCAATTTGTGCGTCCCACACACGCACCGTGTTGTCCCTTGAGCCTGATATGATGCGAGTACCGTCCGTGCTCACGCATCTCACAGTGTCTGTGTGACCTTGGAGCGGCTGCCCTACGGCTTTGCCAATTCGTGCATCCCATACACGTACCGTGTTGTCCTCTGAGCCTGATATGATGCGATTGCCGTCGTCGCTCAATGAGACGCATGTCACTGGGCGTGTGTGACCAACAAGCCCAACGGCCACGCCTCTCTCTGCGTCCCAAATACGCACCATGCGGTCGTACGAGCCTGACGCGATGTGAGTGCCCTTGGCGTTAACTGCCACACTTTGCACTGAAGCTGTGTGACCTGCAAGGACCTGCCCCACAAGGTTGCTAGTTTGTGTATTCCACACACGCACCGTGCAGTCGCACGAGCCTGTCACGACGACAGTGCGGTCAGGGGTCGCTGCTACGCACTCCACCCAGTCTGTGTGACCTCGGAGCGGCTGCCCCACTGGCTCACAACTCAGCGTATCCCACAACTGAATCGAGAAATCCTTGATCCCGCACGCGAGCCCCGTCCCATCTGCGTAAAAGTCGACAAATCGTTCGTGATTTGCACAATCAGGAGCAATAATGAGCTCTCGAACTCCCGTTTGCCTGTCCCACACACAAACGGTTCCATCTCGGTGTGCTGTCATCACCCTGCGCAGGTCAGGTAAGAACGAGGCACATACGCATTCTCGGGCCCACTCTTCCCAATTCCCAAGCTTCTCATATGTGTAACGTTCAGTCGAGCTCTCATACTTTCCCACATGCATGACATTGGTATAGACGTCTTCCGACAAAATCCAGATTGCATCAGGCTCTAAACGAGTGCATAATACGTCACCGGGGACGCTCACACCTTGGAGTGCGCTACCACCCGCCTGTTGCAAGAGCGAGGCAGACGCTTTCAGCCATGGCTTCGGGGCATACCTCTCCATCCTCTGCACGAAATCCTCGGTCAACTTGTTCTTCGTCGCGTGCCACAGCAACCGCCCGTGTAATTGAAACCAAGCCTCTTCCAATCGGGGGTTTTTGCTCACAGACGACGCGCTCAGCCTGGCAGCCTTACCTATCATCTGCAGGTGCTCCTTGTGATTTGGTTGTCTCGAAGAGTTGTCTTTGCATACCGCTTTTCCATGATCCAAGTCCTCCTCTACATTGAGGATCCCCCCTTTCACTAGTCGCATCACAATCCACTGCGGTTGCGATAAGAGCCGCAGAAGCTGTTCATCATACCCTGCGCTTCGAAGTATTTGGCAAAGATTGTTATATATGTACCCGTCGTCCTTAGTATCCCACCATGGAGGAGGTTCACTTCTCTCGTTCATTCCATGAGATGACATATAGTTGCGCACAAGTGTTTGAAAGAACATTGCTATTTCACCTCTTTCAATAGCTTTGCGAACAGCAATTTCTAGTACCAAGCCATGTAGCTTGACATATATTGAACCGTCAGTTCTCGCCATTTGCACCAATGAAACATCCGCAAAAGATTCCGCCACAGATTGGGTTTCTTGCGGGGTATCCAAGTCCCACAGATTTTGCAGCATCTGAAGAGGAACGGATTGCTCTTTTTGAATCACACTCAGAGCTCGAAACCAATACCCGAACTTCCCATCTCGCCTTCGTGTCTCAAGAACTTGAAGAGGTAGATCCACAATCCTTGATGGCTCACCATATGATCCCGCCTTGGATTTCATCCAATCCTTTTGATTCGATGAAAGGTCTTTGTAAAACTCTGACCACGCGTTTTGCTTCGGCTTGCAATAACGTGAGCATTGCCGTACTGAGCTGCCGACAATACTGAACCCAAGAGGAAGTCCTTGGCAAAATTCAAGAAAATACTCAAACGCCTCCTGGTTCTCGCGGTCAAGCTCGCTGTTTTGCTTAAAACCTGCGTGTTTCAACAACATTTGCCGTGATAAGGTGCCAAGCGGTTCCTTTGCTTTGAACTCAATCTCTTCTGTAGCTTCAGTTAGAAAGTGGGCTTCTCTGGTTGTGTACACCATTCTACTGTTTGTGTTCACCATTAGCACGAGATTTGTCAACACATCCGAGTCTATTTCATTCACATTCCAAATGTCGTCTACAAGAAACAGGCACGAACGCTGACCAAACCATTTCGAAGCCTCCTGGCATGCCTCCAGAACAGACTTGGCTGTTCTTATTACGTTTGCCAAGTTTGAACCTCCCGTGCGATCAACAATTTCTGCTATTCCTTGCACTACGTTCGATATTGCTGCCTTGATTCCAAGCTCAATGTAAAGAATACCCCCATCAAACTGCGAGTTGATTTTCTCGTCATAAGCTAGGCCTCTCATAGCGCACGTTTTACCTACTCCGCCTTCTCCACAAGCTACAACTATATCACCTCGTCTCTCGCTTTTGCGTAAAACCGCAGCCCTTAACATTCCTTCAAATGTGACTGGCGAACTGTACTCCAGCATTATGTTGGATGAATTTGGTTGCACCATGTTACATCGTATGTACTTATCTCGTTGGGCAGATTGGTCGCCTAATACTGAATAATGTCTTTCCACCACTTGAGACCCCAAAATTTCAGGGAGGTTCAGAATCTTATTCTCAATGGTTTCAATGAAGAATTCTCTGGTAGTGGCCATGCCTGGGCACATGTCGTTCGTTGCACCGCAGTCGTTCCTAATGCTCCAGAGGGTGGCAGCCATATTCAATGCATCTTTGACGTGTTTGAGCGGTATAATGTCGTCCAGGGCGCGCTTGATAAGACCATGCCGATTGAAGAGGCTACCGTAGGTCTCAAAGATGTCCGGATCGCGGCACTCGCGAGTGACAAGACGGTAAAAGACAGGGATAAGCGAGGGTGGAGTTTCTCCGGCGTCCACGGCGCTTTTGTAACGGCGGACGAAGGCCAGAAGCTCACGCATGGTCCATTCCTTGGCTATGAACTCGGGACTCATGATGAAGATGCCGATAGGTGCGGTTTCCATAGCGTCTATCATAACGTTCGGGCTATGGTCGCTGAGATCGAAGGACTCGTCGTCGAGAAAAACGGAGAGTCCATGACCGTCAAGGCGTCTCCACAAAGGCCGTGCGATTGTTTCCTTGTCTTCGCCAGCATGGCTTAGGAAGATGAGATATGGTGGTGTGTGGGCAGAAGTTGCGTTTTGTGGCATAGTGCAGAGCTGGTCTTCTACAGAGTTAAAGAGATAATAAATGTGGAATTGATTGCGTTGTGAGATAGCGTTGCAGGAAGAGCGAACGTGTTGAAGAAAGGGGGAGAAACATGAGCGCAAGTGATCGCGGAGTCAAGTCGTTTTACAAGGGTACAAGGGTAACATTACAGAATACGAAACCCTGGCGCACATACCAAGGGTACGTTTTCGCAAGTCGCGAACGCCGACTCCAAAAACCTCAAGCATATTTCTATGCGCGCATTTTCTTGCTCGCGTTTCGTTCGTTTCCTACATTCCCCTGCTTCGTTCCACGGTGATTATCTCGGCGCGCAGTCATTCACCCAGTCCCATCTCTGTTATCTATCCAACGCTAGAAACCCAGCTTTCCCACTATGTCAGAGAACCCATCTTCTGCACGCACACCACCCTTTCGCATCTTCCTCAGTCACGCCGGCGAAGACAAAGAAACCATCGCCCGACCGTTGCGGAAACTCCTTCATGGCCATGGACTCTCCGTATTTCTCGACATCGAGTCCTTTCGTCTCGGTGATGACTGCCCGAATGTCATGCAACACGCTTTGGAAACCGCTCCCGTCGGCGTCTTCATCTTAAGTCCCGAGTTCGTAGCCAAGAACTGGCCCATGCGTGAGCTCCTGGCATTCGTCCGCCGTTATGAACGCGCCAAAGACGCCAATGAGCCTCCGCCTTTGCTCATCCCAATCTTTTACCGTTTTTCCACTCGCGAGTGCCGCGATCCGGCAATCTTCGAAGTCTACAGCAGCCTCTTCCGAAGACATGGTCTTTTCAAGCGTGCCCTGAACGATGATATACCGCTCAAAGATATCAAGCATGCATTGCATACGGCCGCCACCCTCTGGAGCATTGGGAATGACATCGGTGCAACAAACTCCGAACGCCCGGGGATGGCCCCCGTCAGAGAATCTTTCATTCAGATCATTAAGAACAGGATTTTGGATATCCTTGGAATTGTGAGTCCTCAACTGATGGACAAAACCGATCAACCTGCACGAAAAGACGTATACACTCCATGCAACATGGTTCCACCAAATCCGCCCAGATTGACCATGGATTATGCTTCGCTCACCACTTGTGAAGGAAGTTTAAAGGCTTCGATTTTGGGCAAAAGCGACACCCGAATTGTTTCTGTTATTGCTACTGGTAAAGGCGGAGTGGGTAAGACGTCCGCTCTGAGGGGATTAGCTCAAGACAATCAAATCAGACAGGTGTTTAATGGAGGCATTCTTTATCTTCAGCTCGGAAATGATGCTTCGATATCGAATGTAGTGCAAGGAATTGCAAGCTTTGTTGATTGCACAGGAGGTTCGAATTTGGCAAGCGTGATAAGAACAGCCGCGTCTCTTGTAGAGGCATGCCAGGAGGCTTCGACATGGTTTGGTCAGCATTCGTGCTTGTTTCTCGTAGATGACATTTGGTGTGTTAATGGAATAGACCCCGGTGTGTTGAAAACTCTTAGGCTTATGGTGAACACAAACAGTAGAATAGTGTACACAACCAGAGACATGCACTTTTTACCTGTCGCTGAAGTAACGATTGAGTTTACAGAAAAGGAACCGTTTGGGGACTTGTCGCGGCAAATGTTGATGAGACACGCAGGGTTTGAAGAACATACCGTGCTTGACCTCGAAAACAAGAATGCAGTCGAGTATTTTCTCACATTGTGCCAAGGACTTCCGCTTGGGTTTGGTATCGTCGGCAGTACGGTACGTCGATATTCGCCCATTTGCCTTCGTAGGCAGGACGCATGGTCAGAGTTTTTCCACGACATTTTATCGCAACAAAAGGATTTGATGAAGTCCAAGGCGATGTCATATGGTAGCTTAGCAAGGATTGTGGATGAATCTCTTCAAGTTCTCACTACACGTAGCGGACATGGGAAGTTTGGGTATTGGTTTCGAGCTCTGAGTGTGCTTCAAAAGCAGCAATCTGTTCCTATTCAGATGCTGCAAAATCTGTGGGACTTGGGCACTTTACAGGAAACCAGAACTGTGGTGGAGTCATTTGCTGATGTTTCAGTTGTGCAAATGATGAGAATCGACGGTTCAATGCAAATCAGAGTGCATGACCTTATTCTGAATATCGCTGTTCGCAAAGCCTCCGAAGAAGGTGAGAGAGAATGGTTCTTTCAGACACTTGTGCGCAATTATATGGGATTTGAGGAAACGAAGGAGAGAGATCAGAAAACTGCAAATTCAGAGTTGTGCCATACGTGGTGGAATGTCGAAGATGATGGGTACATACACAACAGTATTTGTCGAATACTCCGAAACGCAGGGTATGTTGAACAGCTACTGTGGCTGTTGTCGCAACCGCAGTGGATTGCGACGCGATTGGTGAATGGGGGGATCCTCAATGTAGAGGAGGACTTGGGTCATGGAAAAGCGATATGCAACGACAACGCTTCGCAACATCAAAATCACAGGGAGCACCTGCAGATGATAGGTAAGGCTGCCAGGCTGAGCGCGTCGTTTGTCAGAAACAATCCCCAAGCGGAGGAGGCTTGGTTTCAACTGCACGGGCGTTTGCTGTGGCACGCGACGCAGAGCGAGTTGACAAGGGATTTCGTGCAGAGGATGGAAATGTGTGCCCCGAGGCCATGGCTGAAAGCGTCGGCCTCGCTCTTGCAACAGGCGGGTGGTAGCACACTCCAAGTTGTGAGCGTCCCCGGTGACGTGATGTGCACACGTACAGAGCATGACACAGTCTGGATTCTGTCGAGAGACATGTATAACGGGGTGATGCATGTGGGAAGATATGAGAGCTCGAATGAGTACTACAGGCATGAGAAGCTTGAGATTTCAGAAGAGTGGACGCGCGATTGCGTTTGTGCTTCCTTCTTACCTGATCAGCGCAGAGTGGTGACAGCACATCAAGATGGAAACGTTTGTGTGTGGAACAGGCAAACAGGTGTTTGCGAGCAAGTTGTAGCACACGATTGCCCGAATCACGAACGATGCGTGAACTTTTTCGCGGATGGGACTCAGCTTGCGCGTCAGATGAACGATAACTCTATTCAGTTGTGGGATACGCTTGGTAGCAAACGAGTGGGACAGCCGTTCCAAGGCCACACAGACTCCGTAAGGTGCGTGGCTGTGAGCATCGACGGCAGTCGCATCGTTTCTGGCTCAGACGACTGTACGGTGCGTATTTGGGACGCACAGTGTGGCATGGCCGTGGGACAGCCGCTTGTTGGTCACACAGCTTCGGTGCAAAGCGTTGCAGTCAGCGCAGACGGCATTCGCATCGTCTCAGGTTCGGACGACCACACGGCGCGTATTTGGGACGCAGAGAGAAGCAAGGCCGTAGGGCAGCCACTTGTTGGTCACACACGCCCGGTGATATGCGTGTCATTGGGCGACGACGGCACGCGCATCATTTCAGGCTCAGAGGACAACACGGTGCGCGTGTGGGACGAGCAAAGTGGGACAGCCGTAGGGCAGCCGCTCGTAGGTCACACAGACGCGGTATCGTGCGTGGTGGTTAGCGCCGATGGCACCCGCATCGTTTCAGGCTCGGAAGACAGGTCGGTGCGTGTTTGGGATGCTGAAAGTATCATCGATGTGGAGCGGCCGCTGCATGGTCACACAGACTCTGTGAGGTGTGTAGCAGCAAGCTTCGACGGTACTATCATCATTTCAGGCTCAGAAGACAGGTCGATACGTGTTTGGGATGCTCAAACTGGCATCGCCTTGGGGCAGCCGCTCCGTGGTCACACTGACACAGTGTCGTGTGTGGTAATCAGCGCCGACGGCAGTCGCATCGTGTCAGGCTCAGAAGACAGCACGGTACGTGTTTGGGACGCTCATTCTGGGCACGCGGTGGGGTCGCCGCTCCGAGGTCACACAGACACGGTATCGTGCGTGGCGCTGAGCGCCGACGGTAGTCGCATCGTGTCAGGCTCAGTAGACAGCACGGTACGTGTTTGGGACGCTCATTCTGGGCACGCGGTGGGGTCGCCGCTCCGAGGTCACACAGACACGGTATCGTGCGTGGCG
>JASCIV010000521.1:0-17642 GCA_030374735.1 Gracilaria caudata
TCACAAATTCCGAAACCCCATGCCAAGCCCCTTTCAGCTCCTTCGCCACGGTGAAGGACTGAAGTGGTGGTCCTACGATACGAGTGGAGTTGACGACCATTTGCAAACCAGATTTTCCCCTTGATGGACGCATTCCCAACGCAACGGCACGCATGCGGCGGAGCAAAACGTCTACATCCGGAGCCTCTTCCTCGAGACAGCGATCCCGTCGGCGGGCGACAAAATGGAGAGTGAAAGAGACAGTGTCATTAACACCGCACTGCGCATTGCGAGCATGAGCAAGGTCACTTTCAACAGACGCCCAGTACGTTTCCTCAGTTCCGACTTTGATGGTTGGATAGGCAATGTATGGCATGAGGCCATCGTCGGTCCACAGATCTCGAGCAAAATTGCGTGCCAATGTGATATCGGACCAGAAATAGACATTAGTACACACCAAGTCGATACTCTGCAAAGCTTTGCATACGGCAGCAGCAGCATGAACAGAGAGCGTCTTCGAGGCCGGATCGCGGTGTCTGTCATTGTAGGACAGCGCGAATATAACAGCGCGGTCAGGTATCTGATCAGAGTGATGGGCGAGACCGTGCACAAGATCTTGTGGTCTGAGAGAAGACAATTCGTACGGACCGGAGACGCCTTTTTCTATACGAGAGTCAATACTGAAAGAGAGTTTGTCGTATTGTGCGCGCCTTTGAATTTCGTGCTCGTCAGTCAGTCGGAGCGCAAGGAGGAAGAGAGGAAACTTCTTTCGCATCTTGGTCTCGCCGGCAATGCACGAAGGGATTTGCTCATGAACAGTGCGAGAAAAGCGTCTTACGAGGTACATAAGAAATTCGAAGCGGATGTATGATGCCAAGGACGGAAAGCGACATCTTAAAGTCCTTCATATGCTACAAGGACAAAAACTACCGTACAGCACAGATACGAGACACTAATCTACAGACCATAATCGCAGGATTATGGGAACAGTTCTCGGAGTTGTCCGAGCGGGTCGCGGCAAACATTCGAGAGCAAGTGGATTGCTCCGAGGACTCTATCGAAACAGTTCTGGAGACGACTGTCGCTGAACTTGTCTCCAGCGCGAAGGTGTTTTGCGAATTTTTCCTAAATCGTAAAACTGCCTTCTGGGAAAGGCATGAAGCCATGTGGAGATTGCTTTCGCAGGGAAAGTTGGAAGATGATGGAAACCGTGAACAACCTGGAAACCCCTCAGACTGTGAACGTTCTATCGCGGGATCTCGGAGCACCGTGATATCCTAAATAACATCTCAGGGAGGGGACAGGACGTACTAAAACATTTGGATTCGTGGTTAACGAGCTTCCATTACTTGCAAGATTGTAATCAACCTCGCAATCCGTTGGTCTATTCCGGAGAAGCTTTGGATTTCTTCACCCCGTACTTTCTGTTGCCATTGTATGGTGTGATGGAGGTCCAAGAACCAGTAACAAAGACCAGCAATGTGCAACATCCGTTTGAAGTAAACAATTGGCATTTTCCACCTCCATATGTGCATATATTGTTCGAGAGCCCGGTCCATGTCCTCTGTGTTTGTTTCCATGCTACTCAAAAGCACATAGACGTCGAGAAGCGGGTTGCCCAGAAATGCAGATCCCCAATCAAAAATTCGGTAGGTCGGTGGCGAACTTGGCGGGTTTTGTTGCTTCGCAATGTTGCCAAGGTGAATATCTCCATGTACTAAAGTCATTGGGAGATTTTCGGAGTGCAGTTCCTGAAACAGCCGTCTAATTGACGAGACGTGTTGGGCAGAAACTTCTTCACATGTCTTTTCGTAGTATTGTGAACCTGGATATCGTAAGACTTTCTCCACGTTGGCTATTGTCCACTCCATGCTGAAAGTCTTTATGCCAGATTCCATAAGATCTTCCAAGTGTGGCATCGAAATACGATGCATCCGTGCAAGCGTTGTTAATAGCAGAACGGGGTCCGGTGAAAATTTCGTACTTGCGGCGCTGTTCTGCACGAAGGACTTCTAGTTGTCACTGGTAGCAACTACCTCTGGAACGAAATCCTTTGCAAAGGTCGATATCTTGTATGTAACCAGTGCTTCTCGAGAATCCTGCACGCAAGTCTTGACGAAGAATCGTTGCTTCAGATTCTTGGCATTGTTCGTAGGCACTCCTTCCGCACCAGCGTCGACTACGAGAATCGAAGAACTTTCTGTATTGCGTGCGACGCCAATTTCTAATTGATCATATCCATGTGATGCCAGTACATCAAAGACCCACTTTTTCGCGCAACGAAACCATCCAAATGTTCTCCACACTGGATAGTACAGGTCTGCTCTAGTAGATGCTTGTGTGTGGAAAAAGTCCAGTAGTATCTGCATGGTTTGAACATGAGACTCAACTGGCTTCCATACGAAGTTGCATACGTCTTTCTCCGAGATCCATGTCTTTCTGTCGGCTTCGTTCGAGTTGACGACGTGGTCGACATCAAACACGAGTATCAGTTCTTCATTCCCATGATCATTTGTCTGAAGCCTCCTTAACGAGCTGAGAATTGTGCCCTCTACTCCGAATTCCTCCTCGACCATTTTGGTAAGAGCACCACAATCGAACTCCCATCTGCACATTGCCGATGTCAACGGCGTCACCGCAGGAAGTACTAGCTCCCCCGATATTTCACGTAGAGCAAGGAGCTTCTGCACATCAGGGCTGTACATAATAAAGTAGTACGTATCTCTCTCTACCGAATTCAGAGAACCGGACAACGAGATGTCCGACTCACTCATATCTGAATGATCAACTCTGTGTCCCGCAGACAGACGAAACGTGAGACCTCGCACAAGTCACAAGGACTTCCTGGAGCCGAGAATTATCCAGCTGATAAAGGCAATTCTTAGTAGATTGGGCTCCGCCCGCGAATCCGCCAGAGCAAACACAATCTCAACTTCAGATCCGGTTTCACCCCTCACACCTGTGTTTAACAACACTGCTATGTTTCGGAACGTTCCGATTGTACACGTATCTAGTGAGAGGATAGGACTCTTCTTGAGTTTGTTTCCGCAGGGCAAATGAAGGCACCATGCGGGGACATGAGAACGAAACTTCGCTGTAGCGAGGAACGAACGATTCTCCAACTGGTACCTTTCAGAAAAGGCATATTTTGGAAAACTTTTCATTGAGATTCAAATAACTCAAAAACTATTAAACTGAACGCCACCCACGACACATGATCAGCCCATGATTGGCCACATGGATCCATCGTTGCGTTCCCTTTTCGTGTGCCACGACAGCAGGATCACGGCGGCTACTTTGCACATCGAGTCGGCATTTGAATCTAGAAGAAAGATGGGCTCTAGACTGTCCCCATACGGCCCTCCGCCTTACAGAAAGCTCCCCAGAAGGGACATTTAAGAAAAGAATGGGTCTTTAAGAGATAACCAATCACCACGCCACACGTGCGATCACGTTTGCGCCCATTCGTCAATCCACGCCCAGTTAAAAACGGCCCTGGGCCACAGGCGTTTTCAGTCGGCTATTCTACGAGCACCGCGTTGGCCGCTCGTACATTCCAGCGCTCACTTTTGTGAAGTCATCCACTTCCACCGCCGATAGCCCGAAGACTGCAAGACCGTATCCTCAGGTATTCGACTTTAGTCGATATAAAGGCGATTTGTCTGCGTGTCGAAGCAGTTTGCAGCTCCCTGTATCAAGATATGGAGCGGCGATCGGCGAACCCCTATCGAATGTGGGAGACTTCTTTGCAAGTGGAAAGCAGTCACCGCCGACGAATCAAGTGCTTGCGATGGGTATCTCTTCCGTCGGAGTATTCAAGTTTTCCAAATTGCCTCGTCCTGCTGAAGAGAAGTATACAGATGGCGACAATGAGCAAGCAACGCCTGGTGAAGTTTGGACTACTGCATGGGACGAAGAGATTAAGGACATCTACGAGAAAATTGGAATGAGATCTGAGTTTATAGTTACGCTGGTAGAAAAGGTCAGAGAGGTATTAGTCGATGCCCCGGCTATTGAAAATGGACTCTCTGCCGATGATGCCATGAGACTTCGCCTCCATATCTGTAGGCTGCATCGATATGTCTTCCAGTCGTGGTCACATGCTTCGGATAGATGGGATGCATGCGTTGATGTAGCGCTAGATGTGGATGAAGAAGCGCTTAACGAAAGTGTGACACGAAAGCTATTGTAAAATCTTGCGAACGAGATTGTGTTTCATGTGCGAAGTTGCCTGAAGCGCCTACCGACTATAACGGTTGCTGAGCACTTGGATTCTGTTGTTGCGCCTTTCTTTCGCGCCCATTGTGTTGATGTGTGGCGGCGACCACCCCCGCATCTCGCGCTGGCGCACCTCGTCGGCCGCGCCCAGCGCCTTGATCTGCCCGCGTGCGAGCAGCGCCACCATGCACTGCGCTCTTCATCGGAACCGGCTGCACACACAGATCAGGTGAGAGCCCTCTTCGGACGCCTGCAAAGCAGTCACGTCGGTGTCGTCCATCAGCCGTACCACGCGCCTAAGCACGTCGTCACCGCGCTCCAGACCCCTCCTCCTCCCCCTCCCCCACCGCCGTCACCCGCACCCCGCGCCGCTCCACGTAGTGCCCGAACATGTCAAACTCCCGCAGCTGCTCGTGATGAAGCGTCTGCACCGCGCGCGTCACCTCCGCAACCAAGCAGACCGCCCCGTCGTCAAAATGCTTTCCCAACGCCTCCACCTCGTCGTACACCGCTTCCAGTCCGCTCAGCATGCCCTCGTCCACCTCCTCCGTGTCGTCGGCGAGAAAGTGCAGCTTGTGCGCCACAAACTCGTACCCGACGCGCTGTCGCCTGCCCAACGTCACCCCGTCTACGCCGCCGACGAACTGCTCGCACCGCGCGCGCCGGTCGTGCTGGCAGCGGAAGCTTTCGGCTGCCTCTTCGTCATCTTCTCTGTCTTCTTCTTCTTCTTCTTCGTCTGCGTCTTCGTTGAGCTGCGCCGTCTCCATCGCAGCCTTTTTCTCGCGGTGCTGGACGCACAGCTGGTACAGACACACACCGCGCATCTTGGCTCTCCCCAGCGGGCGTGCCGCACCGTTCACGCCCGCCATAAACCACGTCGAGTACCGTTGGTACCACCTCCATAATTGGACTTACCCCTCACCTCTTGCTCCACGTGTGTCACCCTTTTTGTCCCCTTTCCCGCATTACCACCACCACTGCCACCCTCGCCAGTCAGCGCTCCACAAACTGTCGCAGCTTGGCGCTGCCTGAGCATGGGAATCAATAGTTCAGATTAGGAAGAACTTTGGCACCCTTCCGATGCACATTGCAAACTCCGCAGCAAACCCATTTGCGTGTATTCCCTTTCTTCTTCAAACTGTAATACACATGAAATTTGCATTCCCTGCCATTTTCCTTCTTGCGTCCGCAGTCTACCATCATGTGATCCCCTTTCTTCCCGTTGCACTGCAGGCAAATCCCAAACGTGTCGAAACAGTTGGTACCAGAGAACAAACCACCGTTTCTCGAACTGCTCATGGCCGCGTGATTGATGAAGCGTAGTTCTCTGCTTTTGGATGCTGGGTGCTTTCCACCACCAGGATCAGGATTGGACTTGATGATTAACCAGTACATCGTCCACTCTGACAAGGGATCCACGTGAAACTATCTGTTTGTCCATTCAAAAAAAACCAACTTCTCGTGCTTCAAAATTCTACTTCTTGGAGAAAATCGCACCAGGGACACTGTCAAACGGTAGCGCTTGGACGAGGAACACTTTGCACAATCAAAGTGGTAACGAGCGTGAGAGGTTTTGAGCGCGTCTCTTCGCGCTCACTAGAAGCTTTTCTTTACGTAGAAGAACTTCAATAAAACCAATCTGCCTAAGGCAGCTCCTTCCCTGCGGAGATCAAGCGCAAAGCATACTTATAAACGACGGCAGAGCTCGCTTGCACCTCAATGTGCATGCGAGCTCACCGTTGTGCACAAATGACCAGTCAGTTTGGGCTGCACCTGCGACAGCCTGTCAATGGACAGACACCGTAGCTGCTACAGTGTATCGACTACACGTACATGCACCAGTTTTCTCCCCGCTGGTCAGACGTGGAAGTTGGTACAAGCCAGTCTGGTCTGTTCTTGTCATTGTCTCGGCAATCCATATGCTGGTACTTCATAATGTCGTCTAAGGATTCGAAATGCCCATCAGCTCGCACACCTTCTGAGGAAGAACCAACGGAGAAGAAGAATACAACTGTATCGCTTCTTATGCGACGAAAGTTGAAGTCTAGGTCTTATGAGAGCTTGAAGGTCATGTGGTCCTCGCCCTGGAGGCAAGCGTACGAACCAGAGAGGCCTCTCGCTTTTCGGGGGGTTAGTTCGAAAGTTAGCCTCAGTGACCTGTTTGCGCGGCCTGGGGAAGTGTACTTGTCCTCAGACGAGCAAAACTTTTTCAATGACAGGCACACTTCGGAGACCGCTCTTGCGCTGTTCAGGTTTGGTATCTGCATTGAACAAGCTAGTCGTTTAACAGCTATGATTAGGGAAACTGTTCTGAATCCTCTACGTATGGAAGCAAAGCTCACGCCGGAAGAGGTAGAGGATGTAAGCTATATGTTTGTGGATGTGTACGCTTTGGCTAAGATGGCTTGGGTGCTCATGTGCGAAGGTTTCATGCATTGCTCCTAGCTGTTTCCTTGTTCTATTTAGCTGGAGTTAGGTTTCATGAGCCTTAACCTTTGCTAGCCTTTGTTGTACGATCACGACTTCCCCAGCAGTTCATATAATGTTATGGTAGTAACCTGGATAGACGTTTCTGGTTATTAGATTGGTACAAATGTCAGAAGAGACGTCGAGCACATAGTTTTACGTTGTCCACTGACAAACGCCTCTCGACGAAAAGAACTACCAGGGTTGAACGAACAACGCAATTTGAGTTTGTAACAAATGATTAGACAATAAGTTGTTAGCTTTCTTAGTGAGAGAGAAGTTACGTAAGTTCTAGTTCGGCCTAGAATCAAAGGTAGATGACAACACGCTTTCTCTCTCTCTGTTTATGGAAACGGTGAAGCTGATTATGGTTCTACGCGTGGGTTTGCTCAAGACCCAACGGCCTATAATACCTCTACATCGCAGCCACTGGCTACTACTCTGAAGCAGTACTACAGGTACTGGGCTACGATGAGAAGGTACAAGATATCTTAGGTGTTTCCGACTGCAAAGCGTTTCGTCACCGACGCTTATCGCCTTCGTCTTTCCTTCTTTATTCAACCTCTAGAGACTGTCGGCTAAAAGGGACGCGGAGAACTCTCCGTGGCAGGGAGAGTGATGTTTCTCTCGACCATCTCTAGTGTTTTGAGAATATCTCCCGGTTTTGGTTAAACAGGTTTTTGTGTTTCCATCACATTTAAACAAATGTACAGAACATTTTGGGTTGTTACAGAAATATTATATTCTGACCATCCGGAAACATTGCGACTTGATGCTGCATCATCGACGGACAGATCAAGCCTTCGTAATCCTCCCAAGTCTGGACTCCGACGAATGCGTGCGTGAGCAGCTCTCTCTTTCTCTGTCTCTTCTACACGGAAAGGGTTCGGAAAAACTTTGGGGCGACATTGGCTCTTCTTTCGTAGTTCGTCAGCAGTTCTCGCTATATCTCTTTCACTTCATACCCTCTCCACTGCCAACGTCATGGGAAAGGTTTGCGAGCTGTGTTCCGCGGAAGAAAACAGAGTACGCCGATTTGCTCCATTTCTTGAACAGCTTTGCAGCCAATGCACGAGACGATATCGCTCAAAAGAAATACAAGTTTATCTGTTAGAAGGTAAGGTTTCGTGTAAACCATTCGAAGGGGGTCTTCAGCATGACGTTGTCGGATTCAATCGGTACAAGAATGGAAAGCTTAACTACAGCTCGCCAATACTTGAGCCATCGGCGCAAGGAGAGCGAGAAGGTTTACAAGCAGATGGCCTTTCTCTAACCGAAGAGCTGAAGCGCAAGGAAGAATTGGTCGTGAAGCTCTCAAAGGAAATGGAGGAGCTGCGCAAAGAATCAGATATGGCCTGTGCTCTTCGAGGAGCGATAGCACATAAGGTTAAGGAAGAAGCAAAGCTCATAGAAGAGGTTGACGCTTTACAAAACAAGAACAAGAATCTCATAGGAAAGATTGAAGCGTTAGAAAACGAGAACTCCTGTCTCAAGGCTCAGAAGCGACGAACCTTGAACTTGCTTTCCACGATCGTTCCAGATGTTGCTTTTTTAAGCGATCTCCGCCAGCGAAACAGTGGCTGACCGTCTCTCTTTCTAGTGGCCCGCGTTCTGCGAAGTGCCATCGTTGTCCGCAGGGTACATATTGTTCACGACGCGGGACCGCTAATTGTATAGGGTGTCCTAGTGGTACTTTCAGCGCTGCAGTTGGAGCAAAATCTCCACTCATATGCAAGACATGATGCCCCAAGGGGCGCTTCAGCAACGTACCATTTAGGGGAAATGGTACCGCCAAGTGCACGAGATGTTTCCCTGGTAAGTATTCGGATCAGATTGGAAGTCGATTCTGTAAGAATTGTCCGGCAGGAGAACGTTTAGTACTACAGTTGGAGCCATATCTACGTTTGTTTGCAAATCCTGCCCTAATGAAACCTTCAGCTATGCCGGAGCTACAAAATGTACAAGGTGCAATGCCTCAACAAAAAGAATATTTTAAGCGTTTAATATATCATTTAGTTTAAAGTTTACAACATATGAGACAACGACAAGAAAAATTCGGAACAAAATTTATACCTTAAAATTTTCTATGCTCCTTTTCAACAATGTATAGACATAAACACTAATATTACAAACAATCACTTTGATACGAACTACATACTTTTTTAGCCAATTATTTTGTTAGGAAAGAGTCTGAGTTTAAGAGAGATACACGTTCTTATTTCATTTGGTCTTCTTGAAATGTACACACGTTTTGGTTAAGAAATTGATATTTATATTTTTTGAAATATATTAATTAAAATAATATTTTACATTGAGTTGTTTGAGAATTTGAGGCTATTGTAGCAACAGCTCTGGCTTTTATTCCGCCCAATTGCGCCGTTTTGGGGAACGCAAGTTCAAGAGGGGAAGCTGTGTAGATGCCAGAGGTTGGTGCCCAAGTTCGGTGGCGGCCATTGTCCCTACTCTATGCATGACATTGAAAAAAAGTTCTGTTATTCATGCCGCATTGAACCATTTGGATTTTTCGCAAGAATCGTAGAATTGGTTTTGTTTAGAAGAGGTTCTGGCCTCTGTGCGCCAAAATGTGGACACCGTGTACACAGCTTTGGAGGACTATCGTTTGATCGGGCACAATACTGTGGTCCGCCAGCCCCGCGACTTGGACACGTGGGGCCCGGGTCCAGTCATGGACCTGGAGGCCGAGGAAGTAAATTCGGGAGAGGAGTCTTCCACCTCATACACGTGGACTATCTTATCTACGGATAGCTCGCGTTAGCGCCAAAGTAAACCCAACGTTTGATTCTCATTGGCCACATTTTGGCGCGAGAAATTTCGCTCTCTCCTTTATTCTGCGAGGGGTCTCTCACCTAGTACCGCCGGCAATCCTTAGGATGGCTAGATGTGGTGTACATGATGGTAAAGATGCCATGGATCCCATACTTGGTGATTTGCTGGAAAACTTTTTCCTCATTCAAGCAGGTTAAAAACATCTGGATGTGCAAATTGATGAATGGAATTGGTTCTTCTTCAAAGAAGTTCTGGTCGAAGCAAAGCCCCACATTGATCTCGTTTCTTCAAATAGGGACAAATTTCGTGTGATTGGTACGCGGGTAATATAGGTTCTAGGAAAACAGGGGTTCTAGATTCGACTGAGGCGGTAGGAGGGAAATATTTGGATTTGAAAGCCATACAAGCTGTGGATTTTTCGAGTGCCAGCGTAGATTCTATGTTCCGTACCAAAATCATGAAAAATTCTTTAGGCATACAAAAATACCACAGCATGGTAGAAAGCCAAAAGCATTGTATACTGCTAAACTTTTGAGAACATTTTTGGCCCTGAAAAAAAAAAAAACGTTTTTACGCTGATCATCGAAATTAATGATCCCGAAATGGGTTTTATCGCCGGTCAATTACGAGAGGAAAGGGAGGAAACATCTCAATTTAATTTTGAAAGTTTGATTAAAGTGTTCACGTGTAGTACTAAGCGGAACAACTATCATTGACTATTCATTAGACAGGTTCAACAGGGCTCGTTCCGCAATCCGTAGGATAGGACCGTTGCTCGTGTCCACTACCAAAATTTGGCTAAGCTGCTCATGTGAAAATGAAAAATGAGTATTAGATTAAATTGAAGGCTTCCAGTAGGCCATAAAATAACTAGCAGAGATCCTCGAGCAACGTAAAATGACCCACATATATCAGAGCTCGCCTTCTCCGTGAATTCTGGTTGATACATTGCTGGTTCTGGAATAAGTATTTCGTACCACTCTAATTTTAGTCCTCCAAGGATATATATAGACGGCCTTTTTCTGAATTAATTGACTACGACATTGATAAAATGGCAGTAGGTTCTTTTTACGCCACATTCGGAGGAAGAATCCTTCCTGACTTTCGTTGGGTCCCAAAATAACGACAGATAAAAAGAAGGCCTTGCAAAACACAGATATAGAAAAGAAATTCTCTGACATATGTGGAAAAATGTTTTTGCTATACCGCTTCTTATACGTGGACGACATATAATTTGATGTCCCGTGATTGCTTCGATGTCATTTTATGGGCCCAAAAATGAGAAACTCACGTGAAATACCGTTATGGATATTGGAAAAAGACATATGAGCATAAACGCAATATACATTTCTCTTTCTCGTGTATCAAGTTCTCAAATTCCAAGATATATACTTATGTCAAGCCAATATACACCGCTTTTCAGGGTGCCGAGGGATTTCCCCAGCTACACATATTTTGAACGCCTTTGGGATTCAAGCAGTACATCTTCGTTCTCCTCATCAATACTTGAAAAAAAGGTCTTGATGAAATGCCCTACTGTCCATGTTCCAGTCTCTGGGAAAAGAAATGAATTGTATTTCTGTCCTGCTTTTATTTTTGAGATATCTTCAATTTCGGAATTTCTTTAGAAGATTGCGCAACTAAATTTAGGCTTTGTTTAGAGGAATGCGCAACTAAATTTAGGGACAAGGAGTATGTGTGTTCCACAATTAATGGGATTAGACTGTAGAATCTATATTTATGTGTTCACAGGAAACGATTTAAATCTCTTAGTCTCTGAACTCCAGAACTGAGCCCATTTGCATGAACGGTGAAGTAAACTTGTCAGCATTCCTCCGAATTCATCTGTACTGGACATGAAAACTTAAATTACACTTTCCAATGAACTTAGATGTTTCCTACCTTTTATTTCGTATTTGACCAGCATATATAACCATTTCGGAACCATTGTCTTCGATGATCAGTGTAGAAACGAGGTGTCTACCGCTAACGAGCATATTTTTAATATACTGAATATACAATATTTTAATGCATATATTACAATTGGTACAACCCCCTAAAATTTCCAAGAAGATGCGGTATGGTTCAAAACACTTGAGACTTTCAGAAAGTTTACCTGTGACGCCTCGGAGTGTAACAGACACGTGGTAAAGTACTTTTCCATGACCCCCCAGAACGTATTTTCCCGGCCGATTTGAGATCGGGACTATAGATAGACTGACAACCCAGATCAAGCAGGTATACGATTGTCACCGCCGCTTGTTGCCGATTGGCCTAGCCGGAGACTACACGTGCAGAAAATGTTCCTGCGATACCGACAGCTAGGATCTTGATAACGCGTTCGTCGTGATGACGACAGCGTTATCAGACTTAGTAATTAGATGTCGCCAGCACGACAAACCTCTGCACAAGAGGTTTGTCGTGTTGGCGACATCAGCTTCGAAACGCAGATAATGTTGGCTCCGTTTCAAGAAGAAAATAAATTAGATTCTATTTTCTTCTTGAAACGGAGAAGAAGAAAATAAATTAGATTCTATTTTCTTCTTGAAACGCAAAACAGATTCTATGTTCTTCTTGAACCGCAGCCAACGCCAACACTGCAGAAGAAAGACAATGCTGACCAGCAGATAGCTGTTTTTGTCATGAAGAAGACGTTATCAGACTGAGTAATTCGATGTCGCCAACACGACAATCTTCTGCAGAGGTTTGTCGTGTTGGGGACATCAGCATCGAAACTTAAGTAGTGTTGGTTGCGTTTCTAAACGCAGCCAACGCCAACACAGCAGAAGAAAGACAATGCTGACCAGCAGAAAGGAAATCAGAGAAAGAATAACAATGATTCAGCAATACGTGTGTACAATACATGCCATATTTTTTTCACTTAAATAGACCTCCTACGCATGCTACACACTCAAGTCGTGCACTCGCCGCTCGACCTCCATAGCATGAACTTCATCTACAATTATGCACGATAAAACGGGTACCAACAGTTTGACACTCTACCGAGACCTATGTTCCCTTTTTGTTGAACAAGAAATTTCGTTCTGTTTTTCCGTGCATGTCATATTACAGCGCATTGTTTTCTTCTCCCAAGAGTCCAATTTTTTTCATCCGACGCAGCACAGTTACACAAGTTCAATCAAAAACATTCAAATATTGATTGACTTCATTATTCAAATACGCATGCTTGGCTGTTCTTGTCTAGCTTCTTTTAGACTTGTATAAAACCCCCTCCTCACCGAGTGCTGCTGCGTGTCTGCTTCTTGTCTTGCAACCACGAATTTCCCATCCTTCAGTTTTATTTCTTTTATTGTGTTTCTATCTCGACAAGCACACTTTTTGGCCAACTTGAGGTTCTCCACCTCCACAATTCCCATCCATTTTGTTTATACCACGTCGGTATTTGCAATGAACTCTGTTCTTGATCAATTGGAAACGGGTTCCTCATGCCTTTCAAAATCCAAGCCCGTGGATAGCTCCGGTGATTCCACGGCCTTAATGGGGATCAAAAAAGGCTGTGGAGAAAACAAAAGAAACGTTTATGACGGTAGAAGAGGACGTCAACTAAGAGCAAAGAAGCAATCAGGTTGTGTTGAAAAATCGTCGTCGTTGAAATCCGTCATTATTTCTCATTCCGTTGCTCGCTTGACGGTTTGTAATCCACGACGAAATGGTCATTGTTTGAATGAAGGAACAGCTGCTCCCGATAAACCGGAAACACAGCAACTGTCCAGCACATCGCACAGGGGTCTGATGCTTCAATCTTCTCGCGCTTCTGCAGTTACTCTGAGTTCCATTGCGGGACAGCATCTTCGGCGAGAAGATGAAGGTCGCTTTTCTCCTCGCTCATCAGGGCGCAAATGAAAGTCTAAGCAGATAAACTTTGGCGGTGGGCGTCCTCTTCCATCGCTACTCGATTTACCGAAGTTGAAAATGATCTCTTTTCGTGAGTCGTCAAGTGATTCTAATCGATCCGCGTCGTTCGAGCCAAAATTTGATGCGCCAATCCGTGTCCCAAAATCAAAAAAAGCAATGTTAGGCTTGTTCCTCGAGCAATGAAGTTTTGGTTGAAAATGAAGACGTCTACATTGGTCCTCATGTACCATTTTGTTCTTCGACAATTGATGCAAGTCACGCCGAAATTCAGCAACAAAGTACACATTTCATTCCATCGCAACACGCTTCAAAACCTGTTTTAAAGGCTTTGACCAGATCCAAGTCACCGGCGGCACGATGCCAGGCACGTCATGGTACGAGCACTAATCTTGGTTCGGGCCACCTCTGCACACAGTCATCAATCGCCGTTGAAAACGAAGAGGCCGGCCTGCGCCGTGGTCTCGCACATCGTTCTTCCTATCTGAATGCGAATCACCTCACATGCCAGCCTCAGCAAGCGCAATTCGTTTCATTTCGAAACGCTTCGAAGCCTGCTGTGAAGGCTTCGAGCAGCTCCAATGCACCGTCGTTGGAATCGTCTGCTGAGATTCATCAAGGTGTTGCCCCTTTTCGATCTCCGCCTGAAAAGGTCTCGTCATGGCCACTTGAAGTCGACGACAGGGATAATAATCAAAATGGAGTAACGCCAGTTCCGGCTCCAGCGAGAACTCGTCAACCGCCTGACGGTAAGGGATCGGAAACGGCCCCAATTCATAGCCGTCACAGTCGTTCTTCTTTTTCTCGTTGTGCCTCCCGCAAGCCACTCTCTGCGGCGGTGTCCAACACAACGCCGGCTCCTGCTGCAATTCCCTTTCTGACCAAAGCGGCAAGCTCGCAGTTCGCCTCACAACAGTGAACACCGAATCTGTGATTCCTCTGGATTTGACGTGGGCTCGTCCCTTGCTCGTGTTGCTGGAAGGCAAGCTGGTTCCCATCCTTCTGGCCATCGGAGCAGGCGCCGCGGCCCAATCCACATCGATGCAGTCCCTCTGCCCCGCCGATCTGGAAAGCCCTCTCGAGGTATGAAATGGAATGATTCTTGCTTGGAAAGCTCTTCCTCTGATGAGACTTCCCGTTCTTCAGAGTCTTGGACACCGTCACAACAGGACTATCCTAGCGACCACGACTGCCAAGATCACGTTTCTCTTGAGTCCGAGGCATCCCTTGAAGCTCAGATTGACGAATGGATGTTACCCAGCTCTGCAATCCCCGCACTAGAGAACTGGGAGGTTGAGAAAGTAATGGTTGGCGATGGGACGAAGCATGGTAAATTAGAGATGGAGGAGGGCCGCCTTTACGCGTCCACAAGCCAACAAGGAGGTTTGGAACACTTCTTTCCCATTCATCGCCGCTCTCTCCGTACCGAATGTCCGGCAACCGCAAATCATAGAGAGTTTCATTGCAAGCACGAGACCGAGGCGAGTAAGCCGTTCAACCTTTCTCTGGACCTTGGTGGCCAAGCGACCGCTGCAAAAGGCCAATGCGTGCCTTGCAACGGATTCCGCCCTTCTACCCTGGGTCATGCGTACGGACGCCGCACTCTGAGGTACGCCGAAGAGCACCCCTGTGTCAGTGTCACCATCGGCGGACACGGCGCGCGCGCTCCAACTCCATTGTCTGACAAGCACCTCGTTCGCTCCGCGGGTGAGCTCCGTCATCAGTCTGCTCGTCGCCGGGACTGTCTGGTTGCTGCCTTCACTAACGCCGTGCACCGCATGGCAGGCAACTCTGCTGCAGACGCGGTGGCCCCGGCTCTTCAAGACGCGGATGGGGAGCTGAAGAATGTGGGCTCGGCTACTCGTGCCATACATCGTGCCAACGTAGGCTCGGACATTCGCAAAGTCCCGCACATCATCTGCAGGCTGGATGACATTATGAACATCTCCAAGCACCGCTCGGAGGGATTCTTCGTCGTCCGCCTCCGAACGGGGCACAAGGTTGACGATATCGTTAGTATCGATATCCGCAACCAACTCCGGAAGGCACCCAGAAGTACCCGCTTCGTGTTAAACATGACGCCATTCGCATCTGCGGCGGTGGCAACCCCGAAGTGACTGAAGTCCGTGAGATTTATCGTTCCATGTGCCGTTAGTCCAGTGCTCACTCTACTCCTGCGAGGAAGGTCGTAGCTCAACCTTCTCGGAGACTAGGTTTCTGACGAAGGTTGCTCAGTGAGGTAAACTTTTGGGGCCTTTTCCCTTCTTCTTGGCACGCGTACAGCATCCCAAATGGAGTGGAGAGAGAGAGAGAGGGAGGGAAGGTGGGTGGCACCGTCTCGGCCAACGTACTGGCTCATAACTCTCGCAATGGGGGCTTCCTCTCAGTCCCAGCCGGGTTGCATCACGGTCTGCCTAATGCTCCTTCTTGAGTAGACGCACCATCCTTTCAGCCATCGTCCTCTTTTTCTCTCTTTCTTATGGACATTGGGGCATGCGGGAGAGAATCACGCCAACTAAAGCAACAAGCATGTTTATTGTTCCTTGTTTTCATGTGGCGCTCCACTGTGAAGGCAAAAAGTTTTCATATTCATTATGCTCGATGATGAGTACTCTGCGTTACGGCCTCGTCCTAATCCATTTTCTCGAGGGAGTTGGGGCCACTTGCCGCGCTAACCCATTCCGCGGCGCGCGTAAGTGCTTCCGTCAAGCTATCAGAGATATCCACTTCCAACTCATCGCATTTTTTGTTCAAACGGTGGTAAGCCTCGTACAGCGAATGTGCCAAATGATTCTCGCCCACTGATGAGTCCAGACGGGCGTTCGTAATCAGCTTCTCGTGCAAGAGTCCAAGAGAGGTCCTCTACTGCGCCTCAGTGTTCTTCGAACAAATAGTTTGGTGCTGCATGAATCGATTCTGTATCGGAGAAGGTCCGCCATCTCTTTCCACCTCTGCGGGAGCAGGGGAAACCACTAGTTCATTGTGATCTGCACCACCGGTGTCTCTTAGATGGCCACCTGGGAGACATTGTCGAGCAAACCACCGTGCCTTTGGATAGTAGTCTGGTGCAACGTTTCGCACCGTAGCACTCCACTTCGTGTGAAGCAGACAAGGTGGATTGTTTCGATACTCCCTCTCATCGTCCATGCCTACGGGATGCCTTGGGATGTCCAGGAATCGGTCACTCTGGTAATCGTACAACAAGTACCCTGGACTTGGGGTCTTCTCCCAGTCAATCCCGTTGACATAATCCAACAGCGTTTCAGCATCCGTCACGCTAAATTTCGTCCCCCTCAAGATGTTTTGGACATATAGTTTCCGAATGAAGCTCACCAATCGGCGAGGAAGCATCATCAAACGTCCATACGGTGCTTTCAGGTCGTTATCCGCTCCCAGACGCCAGTCCGAAAACTTCAACAGCTTTGGTAAACCGTCACGGGGCGTGTAGAGAAAGGAAAAGAAGGCTAGCAACGGCCCATCCGACGTCCACAACAGATCTGACCATCGACGAAAACGTCCCCTTCGGGCACATAATGCCTGTGTAATAAGCCGCAATCGGCGGCGTTGGCACGCAGAGATGTCTCGGAACGTCGAAGATGCCTTCCCTGATCATCCGAATTTCCAGGTATACATCACGCCTTCCGTCCTCGAGCATGTCATGGAACTCCTGTTTATGCGATCCGAAGAAGTAGCCATGCTTGGAACGTATGCGAGCCTCGTGGCTGATTTCTTCGCCACAGCGCTCGCGCTCAGCTGTGAGATAGAAGCCGTCCAATGGAACAGGCCACGCAAGAAGAGCGAGCAGGTTATGCCCTGCGGGTGGAAACTCAACTTCATCGTGGCTCTTCTGGTTATAATCAAGCCACAGTTGGCAAAATATTGTCAAAAGCCGGGACTGATACTTGTGCTCCTCTATACACCCTATGAACACCGAAAATGGCCCAAGTATGGCCAAGATATGGACGAAATGTGGGCATTTAAGTCGAAAATTTGGGAAAACGTATAACTCGTCAAAAAAAAAACAACTTTTGCCCTAAGAGGCATGTGGATATCCCAATGATACGCTCTCGATGCGCATAATGTACACGTATGATTTTCGGAAACGAACATCACTTGTTGCATCCGTCGCAGATCGCTGGAGTGTCTAATGTATGCCAGCAGAAGTCACTTGGATATCTGAAATTTTGGATATCCGAATTGTAGTGCAATGGAGGGGTCTCCCAGTAGGGTGCATGGTGTGGTGAATGGTGCATGGTTGGTGTGGAGGCTACATTGCTGGTCCCCACGTGTCGGGTTGGCATTGCTGTATTATTGCTCTT
>JASCIV010000522.1:0-17610 GCA_030374735.1 Gracilaria caudata
TCTCCACAGCTCCCGATCTCCCCGCTCCTCACTCCGCTGCCGCCGCCATGAGTCGTTCCACCTCCCCCCTCGTCGACATCCACGCGCGCCGCCAGATCGGAACCACCGGCATATTCGTGTCGCCGCTGGGCTTCGGCGCCTCGCCCCTCGGCAACGAGTTCGGCCAAATCAACGAGCAGGATGGCATTGCCGCCGTTCACCAAGCCGTCAAACACGGTGTCAACTTCTTCGACGTGTCTCCCTACTACGGGAGAACCAAAGCGGAAACAGTGTTGGGAAAAGCCTTGCGTCAGCTGCCGCGAGAAAGCTTTGTCATCAGCACCAAGGTCGGCCGTTACGACGTCGATGCATTCGATTTCTCTGCGCAGCGAGTCACTCAATCCGTGCAGGACTCAATGAGCCGATTGGGCGTTGATTACATAGATATCATTCAGTGTCACGATATTGAATTCGTTGATCTTGATATCATCGTCAACCAAACTATCCCCGCGCTGCTGCAGCTCAAGAACGCTGGCAAAGTGCGAGCCATCGGAATCACCGGTTACCCATTGGAGATCTTTCCGTACGTCTTGTCCGCAACACAGCCAGGTGCCATTGATGTAGTGCTCAGCTACTGTAACTTCTGCCTGCAGAATGACCGCCTTTCCAACATATTGTCAGCACTTCACAAGACTGGCGTTAGCGTAATCAACGCCTCACCACTGTGCATGGGACTTCTCACATCGAGGGGGCCGCCGCCATGGCACCCGGCGGACCCTGAAACCAAAGCAGTAGCCAAGAGCGCCGCAGAGTTCTGCGAAAAGCGTGGTGCAGATTTGGCCACCTTGTCAATGCAGTTTGCGCTACAAGCCGATGAGAGCTTGATTGCGTCCACCCTCGTCGGTATCGATTCTGTTGATACGCTGCACAAAAATCTTGAGCTTCTCAAACACCCGCCAGATGCTGCGCTTCTGAAGCAGGTGTACGCCTTGTTTGATCCTATTCGGAATCGCCGATGGCCCAGTGGAAGATTCTCGGGCACCACGTCGTCGTGAGAGAGTGTAAGAGCCTTTAATAGGACCACACGCTGTCAATAGCTTTTCTACAAGCAAATATCAAAAAGAACACTAGGGATAAACCGCATGCGGAAAATGCGCACAAGTCGCTACAAGTCTTGTGAACGACATAGCTTTGATGTCCTTCACTAGAATAGGCCAACCCTCTTACCTCTATTCTTCGGCGTTCATTGCTCGTCTGTTTTATGCTCGTGACGTGTTGTCTATCATACAAGCACGGTCTTTATGGGTGCCATAGTCAGTTAAAACTTACCAAGTGGTGGACAGGTGGAAAATTCCACAAGCAAAGATACTTGTGTGCAGTGCATATTGATTGGCACACGAAAGTCGCAATGACGGAGAAGCATTTGCGAGGTGCTTGGCGTCAGGTGAAAAAATAATCTTGTGCGAGGTGTTACAGTTCACTGAAGAAGAGATTGGACAGGTATGTCTGTGGAGACAAGTGAATAGACGTTAGGAGATGAAACTCGCATGAGCTCGTCTAAGTATGATAAGTTCCGCCGTTGTGGACACTGAACGATTTTCGGAAGTATCGCAAGTGTTGCAACCCGCGCATTTTCTTGGTTTCCAAAGTTGGAAGTAGAAGGAGCTTTCCATCAATGGATAAGGTAAGTGGATAACGATTTGTCTCCCAAGCCGGGCATCAACGATGAGAGGAAGAGTTTTTTTGTTGTTTCGACACGAGATGGTAATGCGGATACAGGGGTGAATGAAGAATTGGTACGGAACCAAATCGACAGGCCCTGTGTGAATTTCTGATTTATGGGCCTCGTTTTGCATGATGAAGAAGGCGTTCTCTTGGTGACGTGTTGTGAAGTAGATTATTCTGGACGCAGCCTCTTCGAAGCGGGTGGCTCCCATTCGTGAACGATAGTTGTGATTGTCTCTCGAGGCAAGTTCTCGAGGTTCTCGAAGAAAGATCGCGTGATTGAACGGAAGCAAGTGGAAAGAGTTTGAAAGTTACAGAAATGGTTGACGGCATGTGAGTGGCACGATTAGTGCGGTTCACAATTGGATAGAGTTGGTATGAAGACAGGCTGGAACCGAAACAAGACATTTAGGAGGACTGAAGACGAGCATCGGCAAGGGTGGCGGCATGCAATGAAACTCGTGATTATTGGTCGACGGGTAGCAAAGTGTATACGCAGCGTGTGTCACGGCTTCGTTTGTGCTCGGGATGCGGTGCTCGATTGTGCTAGAGGGTTGGTGTCTTACCCTTTATCTTCCATCGCGGGGAAAAAGTTGTTGTTCTGATTTAAGGCGCGGTTGGAACGAGACATCGCGGCGAAGTACAGTACAACTCGAGCAGATAAGAGGACGAAGTCGGCAGCCATGCGCCACGCCACCAAACGCTCGCGTGGATGCCGGAGGTGAGCTATGGTGGACAGCTGGCAGCTTGTACCTTCGCCAGCGGTCGAGACCACATCATACGAGACGGAAACGAGAGCACGCTCCACCACCCGCATCATCCTCCACCAACGGCGTGGGGAAGCCGCGAAACGAACGAATTGATTCGCTCGGTGGCGTACTGGTGGCGCGGCAAGTCGCTGAGCCCACGTCGAGTTTCAGTCGTCGGTCGCCAGGGGAAGGTACAGCCGCACCTTACAGCAACTCCCGTCCATAAATAATCCATCTCATATGAACAAACCTCCGTGCGTTCCAATAGAAACGCGACCTCTGTCACACGTTCTCAACTGCGCGAACTCGAGTCGTCCATCGACGTGCCCCAGTCCGCACCCCCACCCCTATTTTACATACCCTCGTTCCTTACCTCTTGCGCCATTTCCTTCTTCCACCGCCAGCTTTAACTCCCTACATCCCTTATTTTCTTCCCCCTCTATTCTGCCTTCCTTCCCCAAGTCGATGCAATCCACTCAAACGCAACACTCTCAGCAGAGATCGGCGTCTATCATCACTTCCTTGGAGCGCGCCGCCCACTTCTTCCTTCCGCGTCGCCACAAGACCCGTCGTCCAAAGAGTCCCACTGCCACTCAAGCCGTATCTCACCCTGCGGTCCCACCCCCGCAACCTGCGCGCGTCGTCTCCTCTCTGGTTTCCATATGTAGAGAGCTTAACGCTGACGGGCTGGGCGTGCGTGCCACTGCCTCTTCCGTTCATCCGTCCACTCTCTCACCGTTTCTACAGCTAGAGCATTGCGGTCCGAAGCATATTTCGCCGCGTGCCTCGCCCGGAATCGACACCCCGCGATGTGGACAACAATGTCTCATATTCGTTGTTCAAGGTCAACTGCGTTACCGTGATTCATGTAACAACTCTGTTTTGCTCAATGCTGGCTCCGCGTCGTTGCTAACCGCTGGCTCCGGTCTCGTTGTTTCCCATACACTATACGGACCGACCATTGAGTACGTTTCGGTGTGGATAAACATTCCTCGGCAACTTAAGGCGGCCGCTCCTCATTGCTCGTACACCTTCACCCCTGCTTGTACCGTCATCGGTTCTGCGGAAGCTGCGGCTCAAATACGAGTTTTGGCTGCCCCGCACCGAAACCCTGCCATGAACCAACTTCAACCTCAGTCTGATCATCCATCAACACATCGCGACCACTCCCATGCTCCATTCCAACTTGAGACTCATGCGGGAAGCGCCGCGGTGTACGATGTTCGAATGCATCCCAAGTCACAACTCGTGCTCAATCCAGAAACGCAGCGCGCTTTTGTTTACGTTTACCGTGGAAGTGCGAGAATTGGCCAGTCAACTTTTGTCGAAGAAGGGCAGTTTGCTGTGTTAGCTGAAGATGCCCATTTGCCTATAGTCATTCGCAGTGCTGGAGTTGACGCGGAAGAGGAATCTGTGCCCCATCGTGATTGGTACGACTTTGAAACTTTCGTTGAAGATGGCTGCTGGTGCATTGTATTAGCAGGTGATCCAATTATGGAGCCTGTGTCCATGCTTTCCTCAGGTATTGTGGCGTGTACGCCACAGGAAATAAGAAAAGCGTTTCAAGAATATAGGTGTGGTAGTTTAGGTTCGTGTAGTCCATCAACAGTCCAACGCACACATTTGCATAGCGCGTTGGATGATATCTACGACAGTGACAGTGAAAACGACAGCGGTGCCGTACATTATGATGTTGATCACGACTCGGAGTTAGCTTTGGGAAAGCCTGATGCTTGATATCACCAATGCTTAGTCGGGTCGCTGCATGTACGCCCACTGGTACTATTGCTATGCATTAACAACACTTCGTGCCCCATCTGAATTTCGTGCAAGCATTTGCAAGCCGTGTACTTCCCAGCGCATGCGGATATGGCTCGAGAAGCCCCGCTGTAAATGAATACAACCCATCAAATTAAGGGACTTGTGCCTGGGATGACCCTAACCCCTATACCTGTACGAAGCACTTATCACTCAGCTGTCTGTCTGAGTGTATTTGTTCCGCATCGAGTGGAATTGTCACCGACCAAGGAGAATGTGATGGACAGAATCTGTCCATCACAGGCACCAACAAGAACCCTCCCTGTCGGGTTGACTGTTCGCCAACGTCATGGAGAAGTGTCGTGACCATCATCTTCAGCAAGCGCAGCACGGCTTCGTGATTTTCGAGCAAAACTCCTGACAAGCCACCAGGGGTCTTTAATGAGGGATCCAGCAGTTGATCGTCATCCTGATCATGATGATCACGACAGCGGGCTTGACAAGAAAGGGGCACCTGGCTCAGTTTTCGATAACAGAATTTTACAAGATTAGTTGTCTTTCGCTCGCACCTTTTGCGTCTTTTGGTGGGTTACTTTCACAATAACATCTTATCAAAGCGAACATTCTATTCGGGTTTCTATTCACTTGCATCCCATACTTGAGCCAATATGAAGCGATCCCTCACATAGTGATGAGCTTCTCAAGCTAAAAGGTCTCTCTTTCTCTCTCTCTCTCTCAAGCTATGGCGAACTCGTTCAAGGTATTGATCACAGACGAAAGCACGCTTGTTTCGTCTTCCCAAGATACACACGACCATTAAATTATAGAAACCATCTAAACAATTAGTTAGTATGTTGACCCCTGAAACAAACAGTTCAGACCTTGAAAAGCTTTTAGAGGTTTCCTCTAAGAGCTTGTTCTCTTTCAATAGCTTCAAATAAGCTCTTAAAGTTACCTACTCCAAAGCCACTGTGCATGTTTCTTTGGATGATTTCGATGAAAAACGTGGGACGGTCCTGCAGCGGCTTTGTGAAAATCTGCAATAGGTAACCAATCTCATCAAAGTCAAGCAAAATTCCCTTGGATTGGAGGTCATCCAAGGCCTCTCGGATGCTCGTTGTACTCAATCCCAGCAATTGTTTCTTTGTTTCGTAGTATGTTATGGGCACACGAATAAACGACACACCTCTCTGCCGCAAAATACCCACGGATGTTGCGATGTCTGAAGTGTTGAGAGCAATATGTTGTATTCCTGGGCCGTCATAATAATCCACGAACTCTTGGATTTGGGACTTTCGCATACCGGACGCTGGTTCATTGACGGGTATCTTAACGCGTTCATTAGGATCCGAAACCACAACGCTCCGTAAAGAGCTGTACTTGGTGTGTATCTGCTTGTCGTCGACGCTCCAGAATCTATGAAAGCCGAGCGTATCAACGTACCAACGAACTACTTTCTCCATGTTACCGTCAGGTTGATTAAAAACGCAATGATCGATAAACTGCAGCTGCGGAGGGCGCGTGAGATTGACCTGAGGATCAGACTCTTCAAAGCGTTTAAAGCCTGGTAAAAAAGGGCCTCGGAAGTTAGTGCGTTCAACAAAAGTATGCCATGTGTCAGAATCGAACGCCTGGATAGTTGCGGTGACGCAAGTACCGTGTTCTGAGCGGTGCACCTCGGGTGACTTGATTACGTGCGCACCGGCTGTGACAGCAGTCTCGAAAATTTGAAAGCAGTCGGTGACTTCAAATGCGACATCTTTAACGCCGTCACCGTGACGCAAGAGATGGTTGTGAAATTCGGAGTTTCTAGGTTCTAGTGGGGAAGAGAATGCGAAAACAATATCGTTTTGACGAACAACTTGGGTCATGACGGTGCGGCAGCCGGTCTCCAGACCGCGGTACGCATACGGCTCAAAGCCAAACCGAGAGATGTAATAGGCCGCAGCCTGGAAGGAGTTGCCGACCCAGAAGTGCACATGATCGAATCCCAGAAATTGAGCGGTGGTTCGTGTCGTGGGAGCGCCATTTGCGTGAGTCATGGCAGAGCGGAAGAAGTCTGCCGCACGACTTGCAGCTCAGCAAGCCGTGCCGTTGACAGTACGAATATGTCTAAGAACGCGACCAAGAGTTTTGCAGCGCCGGAGACGCGGTGTGGCAACCATCGGCAGTTCGTGCGAGGCAGAGGAGTTTACGACGATGACGCTCGAAGGCGTATGCCAGAGTTCGAGATTCGGGAGGCAGTCTGTCGTATTCTGAGAGTGTATCTGCTGAGCAAATCCCAAAACGGAGCTCGGCGTAAAACAAGAAGTGACGTCGGAATGTTTAAGTGGGCTCTACATCCAATCAAGCAATTGAGCGCACGTCGGGGATCACCCCAGTGCGATGGATTTGAGGTGAACAGGAGCGCAACGCCGATATCTGTCCGCACACGCTCTGCCAGTGATGGCCAGCTGTTCGCCTACAAAGTACGACGGTACCGCATGAAAAAGTCCTCAAAACTTTTCGCAAAATAAATGCTTTGGATGCATAATATGCATCTACCGTCGTATCTCAATAGATTGGATGAAATGCTGCCATCGTGTTCCTGTGTGACTGGTTACGACTGGGAATCAGTTGTTTCTTCTTTTTGACAGCGAGTGAACGCTTTTTTACACAGAAGCGCTCCGCGCAGAGTTGCCATTGGGCTTGTGTGCTCATAAGAGAGACAGAACAAGAGTCCGAAAGGGAGCTTGATATTCGTTTTGCATTTTGAGAGATATCCATCGTTTATAAATCGAAGCTGTAAACCTTGAACAGGAGAGTAGGAAAAATCCTCCTTTACCCGCGGTAAATGCTGAAGGGAACACTCTTAGGTTGAAGCAAATTAAAAGGAAAAAGCAAGGGAGAGCATTTTGAGATGTGTTTAAGCCAGACCTCTCTAAAGTGCTCTGAGCATACGTCTTTAACATATAGGCGCCGCCTTGCGAGTGCCCTAAACGGCTTGGCCTAGCCAACCCTCTCTGCATCCTTAAAATAAAGCTATTTCTCGTTCTCTTTAACATATTGTATACACGCCTCTCTTAAAAGTCTAATTTCAGCCAGAGGTCATGGTCCGTACATTCGTTAAAGCACATGATGATGCTGTTTCAATGTTCAACCTTCAAAGGGTGGATAGAACGGTAACAAAGAAAGATGAAGTGGCATTCACATGGATGACTTCAGATTACATGTACAAGTAAGGCTTAAAGAGTACGGTTTACGGCTTCAAATCTTGATCGAATCTGAGACTTTCTTTGTGAAGCTACCAAAACTGATATAAAGTGCATTCGATTCGTGAAGAGAACACGTTTTGGCGTTTTGGGAAGGTTGCCATACCCTGGATACTGTTAGTTATTTGAGCTATTTATACTTCGCCATTAACAGAATTGGACTTTGCTGCAGAACCTGAATGAAGCCGGACATTATGCTATCCCCGTTTTGAAGTAGCGTTCTGAACAACCATCCTCAGGTGAGGGTTAGTACAGAGGGAATCACCTCCGCAGATAGGGACTTGTCCATTCCCGGAACTGGGGTGCAGACAACGCTTGCAAAAGAACGGATGAACGAGGAGCATGAAAAGTCAAAAAGTGGCTCTGCGACCGTCGCAGCTCTCAGCTGTTTTAGATGCATTTGCGTCCAAAACGATAAGCGGCTTGCAGATGAAGCACTCTCCGGTCGAATGCGTCGAAGATTGGAATCTTTTGATTCCAGTCTGCACAAGGGGAAACACCAGCAGATACGAAGAGAATGCCTTCTTTCTCTCATGTGCTTGTTCCCGTCCGCAAGGGGAATGCCCCGATTGCTTTATTCCATTCCGCGTTCGTCGGATTCGGATCGGGAAGAAAGGAGGTCACCCTTACACAACTGACAACAGTACCTTTTACACTATCTACATCGCTCACAGCATATTTCTACGAAGATGACAACTGGAAGCGCTTCACCAAATGCAAGCAGGGCGCCCCTGTTCCAAGTCTTGTTTCGAATGACATGATTCGAAGTACAAGGGTAATTCTTGCAGTTTGTTTACAGACACTCGCGAGGCCTCCCTGACGAAAGCAAAGCGCGCCACCCACGCCGTGCACCCCAACACTTGGAACAGCGCCGTGAAGCAGCGTTCTACCTTTGCACGCGCACTGCACTACACAATCGCAATGCGCGTGGCTCACGCAACGCAAACCAAACAACTGAACACTCTGTGCAAAACGCGCGAGCACGGCGAGAACGAATGCATTGCCCCAAATGCGCACATCCGCGTCCACCGCATACGCACGCCACTGCACTACATCGAAACGCAAAACACAACACGAACAGACGCACAGCAAAAAGAAAGCGCCGTGAGGCTGCTCTCCCCGCACAGCAGCGCCCGACGAGCAGCGTGCTGCGAAAGCAGCCACATGCATTCCCCGTCCCGCGCCCCCACTCCAGCTCCACTCTTAAACGCAGCACACCTTCAAAACCATTTCCGCAGCGCGCCGCACCGATCCAAGCCCGGCGAGCGAACGCAATGAAGTACGTGTTCGACTACGGCAGTCTGCCCATGATATGCACGGTACAAAGCCGCGCCATCCAAAGCAGCGGGCTGCTAAGCACCACGCTCGACGACAATTCGTTCCGCTCGCGCGGCGCCGAGTGGGATGGCACCTCGCTGTTCATGCACGGCAGCATACTGGCCCGAAGCAGCACACAGGCGCAGCTCATCGAAGCGGCACTCGCGCCCTGCAACACGCGCATCCCGGATCTGCCACAACCGCCGCCACAGTCAGTCACGCCCGACAATGCCTACTTCGTAGGCAACACAAGCAGCGAGCCCGCCACACCCGAAGCAGCAACGCCCACGGACGCAGTGTCACACTCGCAAGTGCACACACACCAGACGAACAACGGCGCCACATTAACATTACACACGCCGCAGAATACAGCACAGCGCGCCGGCATCATCGTTGACGGCCAATGGACGGTGAGCGGCAACAGCAGCGGCAAGAAGCGCGCACAAGCGTCGCGCTTCTGTCACATCTGCCTACGACGCGCCGAGAAGGTGCCAATGGCCGCATGCAGCCGGCTGCAACAGGGCGCATGTCGCAAGGTAGTATGCTCGCGCTGCTTCGACCACTTCGGCTGGGACTGGCACTCGGCCACACAGCGCGGCACGCGCTGGCAGTGTCCTCACTGCCGTCACACGTAAGTTGACCAAATCTGCGCACGGCGCCGCCGCCGACCTCCACTAACCCCCCCTTCCTCGCCTCGTCAGTTGTCCCGCACGCGCGCAATGCTTCATCTATGCGCGCACCAACGGGCGTCGCCATCAGGCGCTGGAGCGGCGCAAGGCACGCCACGCGCCGCAGCAGCGCCGCTCGCCTACGTTACAGTCCCGCGAGAGCCCATAAAATTCACACATCAGTGACATCACCCTTCATCAACAATGTCAATTCACCGCGCGCAGCCGCCACCACCGCCGCTTACAGCCGGCGGCAGCATCCGCCGTGACGCGCCTCAAACAAAGCGCGCTGATAGCGCAGCTGCCCGCCCTGACGTTTCGCTGCGCGCATCGGTGCTCAGCTCACACCGTTCGCCTGCGCGCTGACACATGCGCCGATCGCCTTCTTCCCTCAGCCACGCCGCTCCCCGCGTCAGCGCCCCCTTCACCGCCTCGCGCTCGCGCTCCCAGTCATCCATGCCCGCCTTCGCCCGCTCACCGCGCTCCAGCCTTAGCAGAATGAGACTTCCCGCCTTCATCGCCGTCCTCGTGCTTCTGTCCAGCTTCGTCGTCACCAGCTCCACCGTTACCGACTACGCCGCTGTGTCAGCCACAGACCACTATGAGCGCGAGCTCCCCGACGTCAACCAGCCGTCCATCCGTTCCGAGTCCGCCTCCACTGCGTTGGCCGACGACATCAAGTCCAGTTCGCGCACCTCGGACGTGCCCATCCTCGACGCCCCGCAGACTGAAAAGGTGCACGATGTGTCCAAGCTCCGTCCGCCGAATCGACGCCCTCATAAGAAGAGGATCCTCGTCACCGGCGGCGCCGGCTTCATTGGCAGCCACCTCGTCGACAGGTTGATGGACGAGGGCAACATGGTCATCGTCGCCGATTCTCTTTTCACTGGCAAAAAGAGCAACTTGGAGCGTCATTTCTCCAACCCTCGCTTTGAATTCATCCGCCACGATGTCATTGAACCACTCTATGTTGAAGTCGACCAAATATATCATCTCGCATGCCCGGCTTCGCCTATCCATTACAAATACAACCCCATTCACACTCTCAAGACCAGTTTCATGGGCACGTACAACATGCTTGGCCTCGCCAAACGTACTCACGCTCGTTTCCTCATCACCTCCACTTCAGAAGTCTACGGTGACCCGCTTGTTCACCCACAGGTAGAGGACTACTGGGGAAATGTCAACCCAATTGGTGAACGCTCCTGCTACGATGAAGGAAAACGAGTGGCTGAGACATTGTGTTATGACTTTAAGCGTCAAAATGGCGTCGATATTCGCATTGCTCGTATCTTCAACACATACGGACCCAGGATGGCTCTCAACGATGGCCGTGTTGTGTCCAACTTCGTTGGACAAGCCATTCGTGGTGAGGAGCTCACTGTTCAGGGATCTGGAAACCAGACCAGATCCTTCTGCTATGTCTCTGACCAAGTTGATGGCCTCATTCGTCTCATGAACACCGAAAACGTTGAGGGACCTGTCAATATTGGCAACCCCACCGAATTCACCATTAGGGAACTGGCTGATGTTGTCAAGACCGTCGTGGAACCAGGTGTCGACATTACCTATACTCCGCTCACTCCCGATGACCCCAAGCAGCGCAAACCGGACATCAGCAAAGCCCAAACTGATCTTGGATGGTCACCTGGAGTAGAGCTGGGAGATGGTCTCAAGTTGATGGCCATCGATTTCAGGGAGCGCATCAAGAGTGGCGACGAAGGCTGGTAGACCATGTGAGCACGCATTGGTGGGGAGGCTAACGTGTAAATTAAGCTTTGATACTTGTTTTTTGGGAACCTTCACTTCGACCTCGTTGTCCGTTTCAGAGAGCGGGTACACCCCCGCCGAGCCATGCGACTAGTCGGCATTTTCAAATCGCGATCGGCCTTTTCGCCGCTTCTTCTTAACTTGCCATGTGGCTTGCTCGTTGTTCACGTCTTTGACTACATCCATTCCTTCTGTCAGCTTCTGCCGAATAATTTTCTGCGGTTGCTCACTCTTGGGCGCTTGATGCATTTGGGGCCTTGCATTTCTCTGTGATCTACGAGATGCATTCCACAGCTTGCTCACTGACTGTGAAAAGTCAACCAACACTCTTCTGTCATCTATTACTGCATTTTCCATTTTGAAAAACGCTCGCTCACATTGTTGTTTGTTTTCGAACTCTATAAACCCGTAGCACAGAGAATCACCTGTGTCTTTGTCACGTAAAATGTCGGCGGTACAGGTTCCAAATCGAGAAAAGATAATCTCTAGATCCTCTGATTGCGTCACGGGATTAAGCTTGCAAATGAAAAGAACGTTCTCCGGAGGCTTCATGTCTGCGTCTCCTATGTCGCCTATCATTTCTAGCACCTCTGCACGGGAGCGAGCATCTCTCTCGGCCTGTAGCTCTCGCAGACGCTTTGCCCTCTCTTCATCATCAGCATCATCATCAACCTCTTCGTCAGAAGCCAAACGGTCTTCAGGCACAGTCTGGGTTGGTTCTGGTGACGGGCAGTCCTGCGGCAACCCAACTGGATCGTCAAAAGGGTCATGTAGAATAATCGTATGCCTGATGCGAATGACCCGATACGGTCGAAAGTTGTCGTCGACGTCGGTCTCGGCAAGTTTATCCAGCACATCAATCCCTTCCTGTACTCGTCCGATAATTGTGTGAGTTCCATCCAGATACGCAAGTTCGTCAGCAAGCGTTATGAAAAACTGGCTGCCGTGGACTTTCGATGCTACAGATTCCGTAGCAGAGGTGGTCATCGACACTGTGCCCTTTCTCCTATGACTGACTTTGAGCGAGATTTCTGGCTTTAACACGGCGTCCCCAGGCGGTAGACACTTGGAAAACACACTGGCACCACCAGTTCCATCGTTTTGTGGGTCTCCTGTTCGTGCGACAAAGCCTTTTTGCACATGGAAGAATTCACAGTCGTTATAGTATTTGATCTTGCACAGCTTCAAAAAGTTCAAGCATGACTTGGGGGCAATAGTTTCAAAAAGGTCAATGACAATATCTCCGAGAGAAGTTTCGACCAGAACGCTCATTTCGAAGTTTGTTCGTCGCGTTTAGAAAGCTGAAATACGTTGAGCACCCTTGAACTGGGTACAAGTGCGCTTCGCCTTTCATGATATGCCCGGTGGCAAAATACTTGGCTCGACGTACCTTCGGTAGTTCGGTGTCGAGAGCTTCACTTAGGCATAACCTTGTATTCGCCGATTCTAAAAGGATAGGTGGAAGATCAGAGCGAAAACTTTTCTTTCAAGGAGAATACCATCAGACATCCATGCATCGGAACGAGTGACCTGGAAGATCAACAATGTTATCATTATCAATCGTTTGGAAGTCTACGTGCATTCGTGTCACAGGCACAGGCACACGTCATACAGGAATGAGAGTTTTAAGTCAAATTACAGTACGCGTACCGGTACAAAAGGAAAACTCCTGGTTTCGCGTGATATTTTATTGTGTTATTTTATTTTACATAAACCCGAGATCCGAATCTTCAATCTCGACGATCGCCTGCAGCGTTGACTTCCCTCCAACGCTTGGAAAGGTGTGGAAAAGGGCGCGATACAGCAGTTGGAAGAGGGAGCTTCTTCGGTGTGTGCACGTTATAGTCTGAAGAGGTTTTCGTGCACGATTAGACTTTCCAGAGCAAGGCAGAAAGCACAGGCTTGACCCACAAGATGAAGGATAACTCGTCTGTTGCGTGGATATTCCAACACAAGGGTATGACAGGAACATCTACAGTATTAGCTAAGAGAGCCAATCACTGCCTTCGTGTGTCCCTCTGTACACCCAGGCTTCAACAAAGTATCCTTCGTAAACCGATATTTTGTATGATCACCTGAGACTCTCCAGCTTGCCATCAGGGGATTGCATCCCAGGTGTCGCATCGGTGCCCATAATACCCGCAATAGTATTCATGGCTTGCTGAAGTCCAGAAACCAAACTACAGGTACTGGTGAGCCAACTGCACTATGTCATCCCGAGTTAGTTTCACGCTGGCTTTCCTACCACCACTATCGTCCACCGTATTTCATTCTTCACCTCGATCAACGAGGTGCACCAAGCCACAGCTCAGGACACTGCAACCACGAGCATCGCTATATGCAAATCGAGAGGCTCTTTTCGACTATCTCGCAGACAAAACGAGTGGCGCGACGCGCGATCAGTCAAGGCTTCGCGTGCTCCTAGACAATGTAAAGGTCAGCGTAGAAGACGCCTGGCTTCTTGTAGCGGCACGAGTGGGCGATGGAGATATGGTACAACAGCTATTGAACGACGGTGCTGACCCAAACGTAGCTGACTCTGAGGGGTCCACCCCGCTGATGCGAGCAGTGTCGCGAGGTCATGTGGAAGCCTCTCGCGTTTTGCTTGACGACCAGCGTGTCGATGTCAGCAAGAAAAATGGTAAGCGAGCCCGTCACGGAGACGTTTACAAGAGTTATTTAGTTACTGACAATGTTTCGTGATTGCTGTGTGTGTATCGCGCGAATGGGTTGATATAGATTGGGGATACGACGCCGTAATCTACCTTGGCAGTGTGCAAAACAGCAAACCCGAGGCCTTCAAACAAATCAGCGAGCTTATGGAGTCCCGGGGCATACAGTCGTCTCGGAGCGAATTGAGATGGACCCAAAAACCAAAGAGACGCTAAGCACCTTTTCAAAGAGACGCCCTGTCGACCGCTTATCACATATATAGCCATACACCATTGTTTGCAATTGTGCTTGTCATCCTTTTCATAGCTGGAGATCAAGAACGTCGGACGAGTTACTTATAAAAGATACATATGTACAAGAAAATGAGCACTGTGACTTTCTCAGATTTCCAAGTTCTGATAGTCTAAGAAAGTCGTCACAGTCTTGTTTTTTTTCGTCTTAGCCTCTTGATTCGCTCGTCGTCTTCCAGCCCTAGTGGTGCGTGGTGTTACGCCACGTTCCTTTGTGGCTTCCCTTTCTGCCATTTCAAAACCCTTCTGTTCCTTTTGCATTTCGTCCTCAATCAAACCAATTCTCTGCCGCAATCGTTTTTTCAGTAATCTTTCTTCAATTCGATGTGGAGAGAGCCATCTGAGCAAGTTTTGAACGCTCTTCATGGTTGTTAGAGAAAACCAGTCACCGTCCCTGGTATCCTCAACCCAAATGCGACCAGACCCGGAAAAGAACCAGTAACAGCGATCATCTCGATCAGTGCCAAGTGGATATGTTCTGACAGAGTTTTGCAGACTGCGATCATGCAGTTGTTGATCGCTGTGCGCTTCAATGACAGGAAAGCTATCCGAAGCCTTTCGCCTTCGCAGGCGGATATTCTTCAGCGATTTGAGGCTTGCACGAACTTTGTCCATGCGAGCCACAATGGCCTGCGCACCGCGTTCCTTAGCACGTCGCTCAATCGCTTCCTTTCGCTCACGCTGTGCCTGCAAGAGCTTCTCTTTTCGTGTTGTGTGGCCCTCCCTACTGGTTGAACCAGAAGCACTGTCGTTCTTCAGTTGGGATTGGTTGCTCGTTGAGTTATTGTTTGAATGAGGGATGATAACAACATCAGTTTCAATCTCGGAGGTGGCTCCGGTTGCGCAGTTCTTCTGCTCATTGCTATTCGGGTCTGTAGAGAGTGTGGGGGATTTCTTGTCACCGGTGGAGCCAGTAGGAGGTTCTATCATACCATGCTTGAGCTTGTATTCAAGGAGCTCGGTTCGCAGCTCTCGGAGTTGGTTCTCGTACTTTCGGCGCAGAGCGGAGTTTTCCTCTTTTGCCTTCTTGCGCTCCTCTTCGGCGAGTTCCAAATTAGTGGAGACACAGTGCCGCAAGGTGTCGGTCATGGTGGCATAGTCAACAAGTTCGCGCAATACGCGACACTTCCCGACTGGGTCTATGGATTTATAAAAGGCTTCCTTGCGAGAGGCATGGCGAAGCTTTTGCACAGTGATGTGCAGTAGATGATCGTCAACGTCGTCCGACTCGAAAAGTAGGATGTTGGGTAGCTCAGTAAGAATGGTATCCACCGCGTTTCGAGGAGTGGCAGTAGTGAGCGATCTAATGACGGTGTCTGGGATATCGAGTTCGTTGACAAGAGCCCTATCTGAGATGATGATCTGGACAAGGCGCAAGAGGCAGGCGTCGATGAGCTCGCATCGGGAGTTGTGCACGATGGCCTGCTGAAAATGCCACAGCTTGAAGGGGGTAAGACGCAGCGGCTTTGAGAAGGACGTGACAAAATCCCAGACCTGAAGCATATCGCCCACGGCAGTAGACGGCACGCCGTCAAAATGCTTGGATACGACCGGATACGGTTCGAGCGGGTCTTGAATGGACAGGGATTGCAAGGAGGTGTGGTGTGGCGGGGGCGGGGACGCGGAGCGGCGAGCAGGACTGGAGCTGTGCGCGGGGCGATTGGTGGACGGCTGACACGGGGTGGTTTGGCCGGAGTGGTTGTTGTCGATGATCAAAACATCGCTATCATCGTCGTCGTCATCGTCTGTGGAAGAATAGGCAGGTCTAAGGCAGCGGCCAAAGGAGTCAACGCCGTCGATGATATGCTCCTCGACTGAACACTCGTCGGTGGACATGGCGGCGTGCGAAGCGAGGTGAGGCGCGCTGTCTACGAGCGCATGTGGAGACACGGAGGACGAGACAGGCGGAGCGCGACGCGCACTCAACGAAGACGAAGGTGAAGAAGAAGCGCTGCAGGAAGCGCGCGATACCGACGGCGACGGCGAGCGCCAAGCCGACGACGTCGAGCGGAAAGCGCGGCGCAGGGCGTGGCGCTGTTGTTTGCTCGCGCCGCCGCGCACACGCGCCAAATGACGCGCCGAATTTTGCGTGCGCGTGCGCTGCTCGCCGTCGAGCGCGTTGCACGTGGAGTCCGCCCGTCGAGTGTCACGTCGCCGTCGCCGCCGTCGTTGCTGTGCCCCGCCGCCGTAGTCGTCGTCATCGTCGTCGTTGTCGTCGACGTTACGGGCGCACGCCGTCGCCCGCGAGATGCGTGACGGCGGCAGCGGCGCGCGTGGACGTTTTGCCGGACGCGAGCGACGACGCGGCGCGTCCGCCGGGGCGCGTGTAACAGCGGCAGACGCACGCGGTGACACGGCGCGCGGCGGCAGAGGCAGCGGCGGTGGCGCGGCGTAAAGCGGCGCGGCAAGCGCGGCAAGCGCGGCAGGCGGCGGAGGCGGCGGCCAAGCGGCGTGTAGCACGAGGTCGAGCGGCTTGTGCAACGCGTGCGGTGCCAATGGCAACGGCAGCGGTGGTTGCACGGCGAATACGGGCGCGGCGAACAGTACGTGCGGCGCGGGTGGCGGCGGTAGCGCCGACGATGGCGAGGGCGGCGGCGGCGGCGCGACGCGTTGCTCGTCGTTGAGAATGGTGCGTAGGTCCATTGCGCGGCGTGCGCACGGCGCTTGGAGACGCGAAGAGACTTGAGCTGTGCGCTCAAGTTCGATGCGCTGAGCTCTGCCTGTGCTTGCGTGGCGCCGCGCTGCTGTGCGCCGCTTGCGTGCCTGCGTGCGCCGCTGCCGGCTGCGTGCGCCACGCGTGCGCGTGTGCGCGTGTGCGAGCCGCCACGGGCGCAAGCGCGCAACTGACAGGCGCGTACGCTGGAAAGCGCGTCGCGCCGTGCCTGCACCTTCGTACAACGGTACTTCGTGGAGATGTAGCCCTTCGCATAGAGGTGCCTCCGTCGACATGGCCCTGCGTGTGCGACTGCGGCAGGTGTGGCGACTGTTGCGCGCCGAGGCGCGTCAGCGCGACTGGCGCGCGCCGCTGCGGCCCTGGTCCGACTTCTTCGCGCGTCTATCGCGCCCGCCCGTGCAGCTCGACGCGTTGCGCGACCGCGTGCTGCTCAACTCGCACGTCTTCCAGACCAACTACGTCGTGCTACTGGGTGCGGTGTTGCTCGTGTTTATGCTACGCAAGCCGTCGTCCCTGTTCGTAGCCGCCGCGTTCGTTGCACTCTTCTCGTTTGTCACAGCTACTCGTCCGTTGGTGCTCGGCTCTACGCGTGTCACGCTCGCGCAGCGCCGCAGTTTTGCCGCCGCGGTCGCTTTCTTGTTGCTGCTCGTCTCTGGCTTGATGCTCTCTTTTTTGCTGTGGCTTGTGACCGCCCTGCTCTTGATGACGGCGCACGCGGCGTGTCGCCATGCTAGCATGCGTCACAAGCTGGCGGAC
>JASCIV010000523.1:0-17601 GCA_030374735.1 Gracilaria caudata
GTTCAAGACGCAAAGACCTTATAGCAGTGCGCCTTAGAGGCAAGGTTGTTGGGCGGAGAGAATGTTCAGTTGCAGTATGTTGGGCTCTGCTTAAGTTGGCATTGAAGACGGGGGGTGGCGAATGCTGTGGCGTTCATTGCTTGACGCGGAACGTGCACAGCAAGCTTGAAGCGAAGGCGAGGTAGCCCCCTTCGTATATCCCAATGTCGCTCAGTGAGTGGCAGTGAAGATGTACGCTCGTGAGGAAGTTCGCGGGGGCTTCCGCGTTGGACACGTTAACCCGGTGTATCGCTTCCATCGGTACCTGTACCTCAGCTCTTATTGAGAGCCTCTCAGTGCGATCTAATTGAAGTCAATTATGGAAAGTACATCTTAATTAATCGAGCCCGGGACGACGTCGGCAGTAAACACCTGCCGCGGGCGGACCAGCACCGGCATAATATGCCATTCCAGCTGATTCGTCCCGGCTTGGTCTTGTCGAACTGTCGAGGATCTGTCTTCAACACGGAGTTCTAAAATGGAGTTCGACCTCACCAGCACTATCTCCGAGTTCCTAGACCGTCACCTGGTCATTCCGCTGCTGGACTTCATCGGACAGCATCCACACATGGCGGGTTGTTACAATCAAGAGGATATTATGCGCGCAAAATTGGATCTACTCTCTAACACAGGAATGGTTGACTATGCTATCGAAGTACACCAGGACTTGTACGGAACTGATCCTCCAGAAGAACTCGTGACCAGACGTGACCGAGTGCTTCTCGCGTTGCAAAGTTTGAGTGAAGATGCTGGTCCTCTTTTGAAGGTCATTAGTGATGAACAGCTGTTTTCAGAGCTTCGAGAGAGTAATTCCTTCAATCTTGAGTTTCTTTCCGAGGCTCATGGTGTAACGGCTGACGTAGTTGAAGCAGCCTATGAGTTCGGAAAGTTTCAGTTTGATTGTGGAAGTTACCAAGATACTGCTACGCTCATGCAGGTGTATCGAATGTTGATGGATGGTTCTAATCCGGAGAGAGAATTCTTTGCCTTGTGGGGGAAGTTCGCGGCTGACATTCTTAGCTTTCATTGGGATGAAGCCTTGGAAGATATGAACATGTTGCGCGAGATTATCGATGCTACCGGTCGCCATGTCTTGCTGAATCCTCTTCAACAACTGCAGCATCGCACTTGGCTCATTCATTGGAGTCTTTTTGTTTTCTTTAATCATAGAGACGGCCGAAACGGGATCATTGACCTTCTGTTCAGCGACAAATATCTCAATACGATTCAAACTAACTGTCCTCATGTTTTGCGGTATCTGACAACCGCAGTCATCACTAACAAGAAGAGGCGGGGTGTGTTGAAGGATTTGGTGAAGGTAATCCAGCAGGAGGCTTACGCATATTCAGATCCTATCACAGAATTTGTGGAGTACCTTTATGTCAATTTTGATTTCGAAGGAGCTCAGGACATGCTGCAGAACTGCGAAGATACCCTTAAACGGGACTTTTTCCTTTACAGTATGCTTGATGACTTTCTTGAAGATGCACGAAGAACGATTTTCGAGACGTATTGTCGAATTCATCAAGTCATTGACATTGGGATGCTTGCCAGCAAGTTAAATATGGAGCAAGATGAAGCTGAGAAATGGCTTGTGAATCTTATCCGAAATGCCAGGCTGGATGCCAAGATAGACTCACAGGCTAACCAGGTTATCATGGGCGTCAGTGTCCCAAGCGTATATGAACAAGTTGTCGATACCACCAAGAACCTATTAATAAGAGCCACGGTCCTGGCCCAAAATTCTGACCGGCCGCACAATTATAGTTCTGGAAGCTTCAGAGGAGATGACGATAGAAGAAGTAGAAAGGGTAACCGGAGGGATACACGAATAGCAGCATGATCTCTAGTACAGGAAACGTCATAAAGGAAAACTGCCGGTTGATGCAGTTAGCACGTGTGTCGAGGTCTTTGCCGATACTATCCTCCCCTTCTGCATCCGCAGTATCAGCGGAAGCAGCATGAACCGCAGCAGAAACGCACATGCTTCATATCTGTCGCGACAAAGATTGCCTTAACATGACGCTACCGCTGTAACGAAAAGCAAGCGTCGCTTATCGCCCTTCATTTGTCGAATCAAATCTTACTGGCACCGATCACGGTTCGTTTGACGACGGCTGAGAACAAGGGGGCTTGCTTGCCGATATACTAAGAGAAGAATCCCACTGGTTGGACGGACTCCCCTGACAATCGTCTTTCCATATCGGATACTAAGAACTTATCTGTCGCTTCGAAAATTTCCTTTCCCAATTCAGTCGCATCTTTCAGCATGCTTGACAGGGTATCAACATCTATACCCCCTGTACCAGCCAAGACTGCCCCACCTGACATTCCTTTTGGAGAAACGCCCATCGTAATTGAAGCCTTGGAGCACGCTTCTTCTTCGGAATTGCAGTCCGCCAAGTAGATGCCTCTGTCTCCCAAGGAAGCCAAAGTGACGGCAATTGGAGCATCCTTCGCGCTTTCTAGCATATTAAACTCCTCTTCATCAACCTCAATTTCGTCCTCTTCGTCTGCCTCTCCCGGAATGACAATCACTCTGGGCAGAATGACCACCCGTAAAGCTGCTCGAACAGCTAGGGACAGTGCGCCAAACAAATTACCACCGCTGTCTAGAACCAATGCGTCTATGTGCAATATCCAGCACTTCTTTCCTTCAATAATGGACAGCGATTTTCGCAACTCTCGTGCAACTGGAGAGGAATATAAACGCGTGAGCAGTTGACTTAGTTCAGCGCTTAGATCTGCCCCTCCTCGACCGACAAAATCCGGAGACGCCAAACTACTGCACTCCACAGTAAAAGATATTATGCCTTCATCGCGGAGCTCTTGACTGGGTTCCGCAACTTCTGGTTTTATCCCAACCAAAATGTCTGTTACTTTACCGATTCGTACTCTGGCAGATCCTGATGCTGTTGGCAAAACAGCGGTTTCTAAGGTAACTGGGCGAATGTCTAGCATAGCGCGGCCATCACTGCGAACTCCGTCTTTTGCACCGCTTCGAATGTATTCGCTCTCTGCGTCTGATAGAATTTGCATGGCGGCATGATCCCGAGGTGATGCAGACTTGATTTGGTTCTCTTTGAAGAACTGAACTCAATGGTATCGAATCCGGACCCACCTTTATGCTCTCGTTCTCTTGATTTCTGCTAGGATAGTCCGTGAGCAAAAAGTTGCAGAGGAATCACACCCAGCGGATTTATTTTTAGAGCGCTACGTCAATTGAAGCCAAAAACGCTCAAACTTTGAAACGTGGAGGTTCTGGAAATTTCGAGCAATCGCAGTGGCCCACGCCCTGGTCTCGACGAGGGCGTTCGAGTTGATCCGGTGTGATATCATATTAATCGAACCATGCAATCTCCCGGGCGTCGTCGATCACCCCTTCAGCCGATTTGAACGCGACCTCTGCCAGCCTTTCCTTTCTGTTCCTTAGGCATCACGAACTATCTCTACACTTCGTGCATAACTTCGCTCTGTACCTTCTCAATCCAAAGGGTGAATACGCACTGCCCAACTCTTCAATCATCAATCTGAGCAGTTTTTCTCGTTGAACCTTATTCCCCGAAGCTTTCGGAGAACTCGGAAGCCGTTCGCACGCAAACCCATTCATCCTTCGCAAATTGTTTCAATCAGGGACGAGATGGATTGTAAACAATCACCATTTGCCTTTGCAGCATCCGTGAGTGCTCTTTCCTCTCGCACAACCGAGTTTTGTGGCTGTGTTTCCAGATTCCGTCCTGCAACAACTCTCCAGCAACCGAGGGGTAACAGAGCTCGCGTTGTAGCACTTGGTGCAGCACCGCCACCGCCTCCTCCAAGCGAATCTGACGAGAACCGAGATCAGAAGGAGGCGCCGGAGTTGGAAACTGAGTCTAACACTCAACCAGAGCGCACGGCTCAATCCGAGCCCATCGATGAGGTTACTGCCGATGACATTCTCAATTCCCCGTCCTTCTTAAAAAAGAAACTGGAAATCGTGCAGAAAGAACTCACCGAGGCTCAGGAAGCTGTCGAACAAGGTTCTAATGTGGTTAAAGAAGAGAAAGATAAGTATGTTCGGTTAGCAGCAGACTTTGAGAATTACAGGAGACGGAGCATGGAGGACTTGAGAAAACAGGATAACAAGTCTACAGCAAAGGTGTGTAAGGAAATTCTGGGGGCTCTTGATAATTTTGAACGGGCGATCGCTGCGGTGAAACCCGAGACCGAAAAGGAGAAATCTATTTCCTCTAGTTACCAGGCAATTAACAAGCAACTATTGGAGGCGCTTACCAAGCTAAAAGTAGAGCCAGTAGATGCGGTTGGCGAGGCATTTGACCCGTCGTTTCACGAGGCAATCCAGAAGATGGAGTCGGAGGATTACAAAGAAGATGTGGTTTGTCAGCAGTTCCAAAGAGGATATCGCCTTGGCGACGTGCTTATTCGCCCGGCAATCGTGGGAGTATCCACTGGACCAGGTCCAGTGGAAGACGATGGAGGAGACGGTGAGCCGATTGCTTTCGAGGATGCAGAGGAAATTGAACAGCCTGTGTAAAAACATGTCTGTACCACATGCTTAAGTTTTAATGTAAACAGCAGCATCTATTTTGCGTGTGATAACGTTTTGCCCGTGTTCATAGACTGGTTATGCTACTTCCTTTTTATTCAAGACTGAGTTTCCCGTAACATTCAAAACCCCGAGTGTCGTTTAACGCGTACACGAGTATGATTATGAAGATGCTTCTTCTGATTCTGCATCTTTCTTGAAGAAATTAGCCACTACTGGTGTCGCGGCGACGGTGAGCGGAAATCGGAGAGGGCTCATTGCTTTGTGGGCTACGTATGCAATCGCAGCTGTGCTTGCCGTGTCAGATATGTTGTCAATGATAGAAGGTCTTCCGAGGGGGGTCATAGCCAAGAAATCACCGAAGGAATTCATTAATGCTCTGACATCCACACCAATTGCAACCATTGCATACAAAACCGCGTACGATATGATCGACAGTCCGATTGAGGTGCCCAAATAAGAACCACCATAGAGCTTTGCCAACTCCTTTGCATCGGGCTTTGTGGAATTGCTACTCGACATGCATGTTAGTACCCGTGGTGCGGTACAGGCGGGTCTATCGTCAACAAGCCATCGAACGCGTCGCGTAGGTAGGGGTTGGGTTCGCGATAGTCCTGAAAACTTGCGGTTTGCCCAAGCGACGGTCGTGTGTGCCTTTTGAGAGGCTCGTGTGTAGTTGATGATAAAAGCCATCTTCCTCAGACCTGACGTCGAGCTCCCGGTTGAGCGCTTTTTTCTTGTGTAACGACGCGTTGCTCAAGCTGGATGTGGTCTGGAACAAGATAAATGAAGTTGCAGAACGTGTTGATATCTGTAACACTGATATTGTGGCACGAATAGTTTAGAAATGCAGATTCCATCTGCCATGGAATGTCCTCTTTAAGTTATCGAAGTGAATGGACAGACGGACTTGAGCTGGTGCATCTTGGACACCTCAGGAGATCTGACCTCTGCTTCACCGAAAAGAGGTCAGGGAGTTCGCTACAACCGTACACTAGCTCTTGAGCTCTTAATTTATTTCAACTTTTTACACTCCCCAGAAATTCTAATTTCAAACACTAGTAGAATCCCGCCTAGCAAGACCAAGGGTAACTTGCCCTTGAGAGTACGAAGTCCACACTGCCCCGCTATCCAACTTTCAACATCCACTTCCGTTTGGAACTCTTGCTGAAGTCTACGAAGCGAAGTTCGTTTGCGTACAACGGTATCTACGGGTCTACCACACACACCTTCATTACAATTACAAGTAGCACCTCCGTACAGACTTCTCATGGATATGAATTTCAGTGCCCCAATTCACCAAGATCCTCTTCTCGTAATCCATATTGTCGACGAAGAATGGGCCACGGAATCTCTTCCAACAGAAGACATAGAACTGCCACCCTCCGTAATTCCCACAATTGAAGATGATGATCACGCAGCTGCTGATGAACAAGAGAATGAAGATGATAAGTGGAACGATATGGGTCTGGAAGACTTTCCAGGCTTAGAAAGTGCGCTACCAAACGGTTCAACTTTACCAACAACTGCCCCGACGTCAGGCCGTCGCTGACGAGTACGCAAATAACTTTGATAGAGTCAGGAGTGAACCCTCGCTAATGGTATGCGCCGAGTACAATAATGTTTGACATCAATGTGCCCTTTATCAAGACAGGTTTATTCTTCATCGTCATCTGCGGATAGCCTTATGCCTCTTGCACGCCTCCTGGAACCTTGAGCCCTCTTATCCTGTGCAACCTCGAAATTATCTACTTCATCACATGTCTCATCATCTGAAAGTGCCGTAGCGTCACTTTCATCTGAGTCCTCGCTATCGTCCACCGCATCAGAATCACCTTCAGATCCAGAAGAGACAACCACCTTCTGCCTAGGAGCTCTAGGTCGCCTACTTGGCCTTGCCTTATCGCTTGCGGCGCGCCTGCGTCTTGAGCCTCCACGTTCAGGTAGTTGTTCAGGTAGTTGTTCAGGTAGTTGTTCAGGTAGTTGTTCAGGCAGTTGCGGACTATTCTCGATCTCGTGCACAGGTGTCCTTGCCCTTTCAATTTTCTGTAGCAACTCCTCGATTGTTTGAGCCAACGAAGCTGGAACTCCTTGCTTGTTACACTTTGACACCGCCGCAGAAATGTATTCATAGACATCATCGTTATTCAACTTGCAGCCGTACGATTTAAAGTTCTCGTTCAGTTTCTTAAGCCCTCTTTCCGATATGTTCAGAATAGAAATACAGTATGCAAGTTCCTGTGCCTCGCGATCACTCTCACTTGTTCTGAAACGATGACAAAGCTTTTCGACCATTCCGTCTCCATGCTTTTCCTTATCCATTAAGCCAACGAGGAACGACACCACGGTCTTGAATCCACTCTTGGTTAGGTCATCCATCTTGCTCATACAACTAATTGTGTCAGGAAGAATGTTATAAATGGCGTTTGCTGCCTTGCGAGCTAGTTCATTGAAGAAAAGCTTGGCCAGTTCTGCAATTCTTTTGTCGTCGTCAAGAATACAGATAGCCAAGCCCACAATCTGGCCCTTCACCTTAATCATATCATTCAGGATAAGATGTGTGAGAGTCATGAGGGTATTCTTTCTAACTCTTTCATCACTGTCGCGGAGCGATGCATAAATATGAGATGACCACGGCTCCACTAGATTTGGAAATCTGAACGCTAAATCTCCGAGAGCTGTGACAGCGTTAGATCGCACTTGTGGATCAGTAGCTCCAGAAAGAATTGAGAACAGAAGTCGAAGATTGGACTCGCAGAACCTCTCCTGCACGCACATTAACTTTGCCAAACACAGCACCGCCGACGCCTGTAATATTGGTTTTGCCGCATTGTCACTCGCTATCTTTCTGGCTAAGGTACCGTATCGCCCGAGCAATGAAGAAGGATTCACCAACTCTTTCTCTGCAAGTTCAAGGGCACGATCGGCCTCTGCATTCGCTTGCTCTTCGTCATCATGATTTCCGTCAGTCTTAGCCTGTTCCGCGATATTCTTCCGCACTTTAGATATCAAGATTTCGATGCGAACGAGTTCTTTGACAGCGACATGGCCAACAACAACCAAAAACCGAGAGAGTTCAATGATTTTGACAGCTGCTGCGTTGGAATGGAGTTCAGAAGCTAAATCCCGAATGAGACCACCAACAACTCGTTCGGGTTCGGGAGAAACTTGGAAAATCGCATTCAAGGCTTGCTCAACGGCAGCCATCGAATCGGATGTCTTGGCAACATTGCAAAGTTGATGCGAGAGATGACTGTCAACATCAGTCCCGCTTTGAAGCTTGCACAAGGCCGCACAGGACCATCGCGAGTACGCTGGATCACGTATACCGACAGATTCGAGCACACTGATTTTCTGTTGAAGCGTTTGGGGACGCTCCGCGGCAATCATTCCAACTAGAATGCAGGCAGTGCGGCGCTGTGCCTCACTGGCACCAGGAATTCGACCCTCGAAAAGATCCCACAGTACCGCTATGACTGCAGGCGAGATAATGTTGGCTTCTTCATCTTGAAACATAGCCGATATCAGAGACTCAAGGCATGCCAGTTCTCCGGTGGTTGCACCAAGTCCAAGAGCCACCAAGCTCTTTGCAATTGCCAGAGCTGCATCTTTCTCGCCAACAAGTTCAAGGCCTCCCGGACAGAGGAGCTTCGTATATGCTTTCACAGAAATCTGTCTAACGTTTGTTTCTCGGGCTAGAATTAAGGGAAGCATTTTGCGAACTGCAACACCGGCCGCAGCTTCGAGCTGAAACTGAACAGCTGTAATGAGAAAAGAAACGGATTCTGCGACATCTGTTACACTTTTGGAGCGAAGCATATCGTATAGACTATGCAGCCCATTCTCAACCGCGTCCGTAAATGCAATAGACGACGCATAGTACTTCCGCTTTAGAACAAGTTCATTGTCTTCTTCTTCATCTTGATCTGATTGATTTTCTCGACTAGATTCAACTTCCTCGACGTCTTTTCCAAGAAGCCCTTCTGCCTCGTCTGAAGTGGAGGCATCTGCGGGTGAGCTGTTCTGAGTCCCTTTTGACTGTGGCGTACTGACTGACTCATTATCATCTAGCTGTCCCTCGTCTTGTTCGGATTCGTTCTCCTTCTCAGTGTCATCGGCCGAAATTGGATTTTCTTCCCCTACAGCCTGAGTACTATCAGCTTGTTCGACATCTGTGGGAGGTGATATTTCTTTCCATTTCAACTCGAAATGGGAACGCTTCAAGGAAGGTCCGAACGGATTGTTTTGTAGCAATGCTGCAAGCAGTTGAGCGGCATATTTTCTAACAGCCACAGCTTTGTCCTCTAGCCTGGATGTAGCCATCTCCGCCAAGGACGGATAAAGGGAAATTGGGACTTTCTTCGCGTTTGCAATAGAGATCCAGGCTTGCATTGCTTTGCTTCGTGTAAAAGCATGAATATCACGATGAGCTCTGTCGAGCAAAACCTGAAGTAATGGATCCTTTGGATCTGGCTTGGTTTCAATAAGAGTACCAATCAAATGAATGATTCCGTTCCTGACGATGTAGCTATCGCCGTCGAGTTGGGAGAGAAGCAGAGCAAGGTTTGCGCGACATAAGTCTGGGAGCCTCTCAGACAATTCTGAAACAAAAGCTGCAATGCTCTTCGCCGCGGACGTGTCCTTTGCAAGATGTTCTGACGGAAGTCGGGCTATATCGCGGATAAACTCGGATACAAAGGTACTGTGTGATGCATGGAGAGTTGTAGTTTGGTATAATATATCGGACAGTGGTGTTGAAAGATGTTCATGACGGTTCAATGCATGCAACAGAGCAGTATTCGCTGGAAGAGATTGTCGCGGGTCAAACAAGAGGCACCACGAAAATGTTTGGGCAAGTAATGCGCGCGTGGATTTGTCCTTGGCAGCTGTAGGGGATTCCAGAACGTGCAATGAGGTTCGCACCAATAAAGAAGCAATCTGATCTTTATCGGAATCGTTAAATGCGCTCGGCAGTTGAATGGATGACAGTAGGCGATAAATTGTCTCAAGAAGAAGAACGCGTGCAGTCTTTTCCCAGAATTTGCATGCAGGAGTGATTGAAGGAGCTGTAACAGCCAATCCGGATGCAAAGTAAAGAAAGACTTTGATGGAATGAGAGTCGGTCGGTGTGCACGCTTGGGCGATTCTTTCAATCACATTCAGCAGTTCGCCTTTCTCAGTGTTCTTCAGGGACTTGTATCGAGATATCAGAGCGTGTAGAGCGTTGAAATGTTGCGAGTGCGAAGAGGGGGACAAGAGAGGAGTGATTTCGCGGGAGAAGTTTTGAAAAAGAGCCTTCGTAGTTTCGTGACGCAAGGCGGAGGGCTTCACGTGCCATGGAGAGTCGGTTTGTCTTGTGAGGTCGTCGAAATGCAGAGGTATCTGGAACGACATAGTATGAGCGGAAGTACGACGAAGAAATCCAGGGCAAAGACTGAGGCACCGCAGAGTTGCAGCACGCGCAGCATAAAGAAGATGAAGATGAGGCTTTCTAGCTCTACCTTCGAACAAGGACCCCACAGCGTCCTTTTTTGAGTTTGAAATTTGAAGTTAAGGTGGCGCGAAAGAGCCGCTGCACACGTGTAACTGCCGAGGTACAAGCCTTGTTGGCCGGCAAGGGCTACTACGGGGGGCTACGGTGCACAGGCCGATGTCAGCGTAAGCTGCATGAAATGAACGGTGACGAACAGGGCAGATCGCTGGGTGCAAGCGGAGCGCAACGGAGAGTGCATCACAGCTCACTGCCACCACAAATTGTGCCTTGGCAAATGGATCGCCCAATGCATTGCAGGCGGCACACACGCGCCCTCCCGACCTCGTGTTGCATGGCCCAACGCTGATCCAGCTTCCCTTCATAGCCTTCTAGCGCCTAGGTGACAACCGACAGCTTCAACATCGTTCTCTCGCATTTTAACCAACTTGTTCGTGTGAGTTCTTAGTGCCTTCATCATGTACGGATTCGTTTCTGCCGTGCCGCTGGTCTCCGCCAACAGCTCGCACGTTGCGCTTGCTCAGCGCTCCTCCTTTGTCGGTGCCACTTCTTTCACAGTCGCTCAAAATGCTCGTCCTGCCTCTATTCGCATGGCCGCAGTTGATAAGAAGAAGGTTCCCATCAACCTCTTCCGCCCCAACAAGCCGTACACTGCTACCGTTGTTTACAACGAGCGCATTGTGGGTGATGACGCGCCCGGAGAGACCAAGCACATGATCTTCAACACCGATGGCAACCTGCCGTATCTGGAGGGCCAATCTATTGGCGTCATTCCGCCTGGAATTGACGCCAAGGGAAAGCCGCATAAGGTTCGCCTATACTCGATTGCTTCTACTCGCCACGGCGATTTTGGTGACGGTAAGACCGTCTCCTTGTCCGTCAAGCGTCTGGTTTATGAAGATGCTGAGGGAAATGAGGTACGTGGTGTGTGCTCGAACCACCTGTGTGACCTCAAGGCTGGAGATGAGGTCAAGATCTCTGGTCCTGTCGGAACTGCCATGCTCATGCCGCCGGACCCCAACGCCACCATCATCATGCTTGCAACTGGTACTGGCGTTGCTCCGTTCCGTACTTATATGCGTCGCGCCTTCTCTGAGAACAATCCTGAGTACAAGTTCACAGGAACTATGTGGCTCTTCCTCGGAGTCCCCACATCATCCACTCTCCTGTACCAGTCAGAGTTTGAGGAGATGAAGGCGAACTACCCCGATCAGGTTCGTCTTGACTACGCTATCTCCCGTGAACAGAAGGATCCGAAAGGTAATAAGATGTACTTGCAAAACAGAATGCAGGAATATGAAGAAGAACTGTACGAATTGTTCCAAAAAGATAATACTTACGTGTACATGTGCGGATTGGCTGGTATGGAAGATGGGATTGACGAGTTCATGTCTGCTAGATTTGCAAAGGATGGTAGGAATTGGGTTGAGTATCGCAAGGCAATGAAGAAGGCCAAGCGCTGGGAAGTGGAAACTTACTAGGGTGTTTATTCGATTGGTCATATGCGTTTTTGCTTAAGTTGCTCGATCCGAAGAGAAAGCTCTACTTGCATATACTATTTGAGAACGAACTTGCGATATTTTCTGCCTGCATTCGACTGTGCCTCTTGATTGCAGGGCCAGCACAATGTTCGCCTTTGCTCCATTCACAAATAAACATTTCTACATTTGGTGCCCTCACTTCAGTTCCTTGTCCATGGCAAAGGCAAGTCACAATTGCTAGTGACTAGCGTACACGGACAGGATATCCAAGGGCGAGAGAGCTATCATCTACCATGCGACATATGCGTCATAACCTCAGAAATTGATAGTATCTTTATGTGTGTTCACGGTGGAACTCTGTGGAAAGCCTGCACATGAGAAGAAGTGGCCGGAGCGACCAGTTTCCATGTGATTGGTTGTTGCCGGGGCCCCCTCGCTTCGATTTGTTTGTGTATGAAACTGGAACGATTTGACCGCGGGATCTGAAACCACTCGCTATCTTAACTGGAACTTTGTCCTTACTCTGATAGATTTCTGTTGAAAAGACCGGAAGAAATACTGGCTTAATGCAGTAAAACAACAACACGTTGGCGAGGGCATGATTTCGGAAGAACACGGCCGCTTTGTTGTCGAAGACGATCAGCATTGCCCCACCCTTTTTCGTAGTGCTTGTGCTTCTATTCCTAACATTAACTGCAGCTCGTGTCGATGATGACGGAGGGCTGGAGCGACGATTTGTGGACGCACCAACCAACGAGCCAGCCATGGCTCGATGTAGACTTCAGATATCAATGGGACTAAGAAAGTACCAAAGTTCGTTTCGACATTGCTGCCGCCATCGTGGCACTCTTATCATTGGTTTTTATCACCCATGTCAGGATACACAACGTAGAGAAAGTTCCTCAGCCAAGCACATTTAGGCAGCGAGAGTCACTTCATTACATGAAAAGAAGGAAGCAGAGGAGTTAAAGGGGCGGGACAAATGAGGAAGAATATCTCGGCGGACGTGCGGTTGCAAATGGACTTCCGCTTGGACCCAAACAGGTCACTTGCACGTGTACGATTACCTCATTTCCGTATGGAGTATGTCCTTCCTCCATGCACAGCATTGTTTCCGTTGTGAAACTCCGCGGCCTTTTCTTCCCTCTCCTGCACCAACTCCCCTCCCCGTCGCCATTATAAAAGGCTGCACCTGCGTTGCTCACGCTTCTGTTTGGTGCCCACAAACTATTTCTGATCTTCAGTGCGCTCCCTGTACCATCTTCGCAACCCCCCGCCGCCATGTTCATATCGTTTCTGCTGTCGGCGGCTTGCTTGTCGATGCTGATGACGCTTTGCGCCGCCCATGAGCGCGTTCTCATTGGGGAGCTTTCCACTTTTGCACATGATGTTAGCGGAACCGTGTACGCTCTTAATGATCGCACGTTGGAAGTTGAGGACTTCAACTATGACGGACAGGGACCTGCCGCAGTCTACTGGATAGACCGTGGTGAAACTCCATCGACAGAGGGCATCATTGCCCCGGTAGCAGACACCTGTGAAGTCATTGACCGGTTGCCGCAGATTCGTGGCGAAACGGTGCGTATCGAACTGCCTGACGGTCTTACCCTGTCCGAAATTGGATACTTCTCCATCTGGGACGTAGCTGTCGCCGTTTCGTTTGGCGGCATTCGAATCGACGCAAGTTCTCTGTGCCCCAGTCCGCCAGAGGCTCAACCCCAATGTGGGTCGGGATCACATCGTTTGAAGCTATATCGTTAAAATACGAGAGGTAACCATCTTTCTCGTCGCATGGCCTGACTATTCCCGAGGCGGGTACTGTTCGGCAGACGTGGTATAGAGATAAGAGTCGATCGACGCGACAAACTCGCAAAAGAAGAAAATTAGCGTACGCGCCCATAACAAAGAAGAAGAAGAAAAGTAGACATCGAGAACTTCGACCAGTTGCTGAGCGACGATGTATGTAAGCCTCCAAGATTTGATTCGACAGTATCCCCATAGGTTGTTAGCATTCTTGAATAGAGAATGCTAACATTCTTTATAGAAAAATTTTCTTCAACCTGGTAGTTGGAGGTTGATGTTCGAAATAAAGATGTAGGCAAGTAGTTTTAAAGTCATGTAGACCTGAACAAGATGTCCAATTTTGGCCCCTAGACTGATATCAGAGAAAATGGCGTAGAGGTGAAAGTTGAGACTTAAACAGTCAACTTTCTTTTGAGAGAAATGTGCTGTTATTGGTGAACATCTCTCTGGGTTCCTTGAATGGACTTCCTTCGCGCTGACATTTAGTTCTCCATCCCATGCGACCAGAACCATTCAGATTCTCGCGATTAGTGAGAGAAACAAGTGGGCAATGATAAGGGCACAGATAGAGACCAAAAAAAAGGGGGGAGATTGGTGTATCGGAAAAAGACGGCCTGCTTGTTGCTTGATCTCCCACTCTGTTTTAGCTGTGAATCAGGCCCTTTTGCGACTAGATTTGCGAAACAGGCGGTGAACGAATGTCTCTCTATCGCTAGACTCACGTCCCCCGGAGCAGAATTTCCCTCTTGGAACTTCTGTGGCACCGTGATGTTACTGCGTGTCGCTCTAGTCAAGGCAGTGTTTACCGGCTCAGCACCTGCGGCCCAAGAACTGAGAAATGATAGTATGATCATCTCATGATGGGAAGGAGATATCTGGATGAGTATGAGCCGGTAACCTTACACGTGGATACCGGTTGCAAAAATATCTCGGAGCTGCTTCATGACTGTGCGCTCACCATTGGTGCTTGGAGGACAGACCTTTCTAACCTTCATCACGGTGCGCTGACCGGGACCTTCTTGACGAGCGGTGTGTTCGTCGTTGCGAGTCACCTCAACAACTTTGGTTAACGACACCACTCGCCTCCTTTGTCTTAAAAACCTTCCTCGAAACTAAACTACTCTCTTACCGTCCTGCTTCAGGAACACCCGAAAGCCGAAACTCTTTCGTTCCCCAAAACCAAAGACAACAGAGTACTGATCTCTCCTCTCCTGCGCTGATAGTTTGAAATCCAGCTTTTTTCGAAGTCATTGTCAACCGCTCCATTCATGTCGGCAAATCCTGGCAAACACATATCGCACGCATTCATATCAGGCCCTCTCTCAAAATCGCAATGTCTTAAACAGCAACGCTCCTTCGTGGGAAACGCCTGCATCGCTACGAGAGCTCCATCTTCCATGATGAACCCTACGAACAGAAGACCTCGAATGCCTCCAACAAAGACATATGCTTCGGCCAACGTAGGGGACCCTGAGGGAGACTATTTTGATCAATCAAACTCAGAGATGCACGTTTACAAGAAACGAGGACAACGACGTGAATGTTCACAAGACGATATGCTTCCGTTTGACGTATCTATTACCACACCTCCACCTGAACGCTTGGGTCGATTTCGACTGGATCCAAGGACTCATTGTGGGGACATTGTAGAGCATGATGGTCGACACTTCGTTGTAAAATCGGTGCGAATGAGATATAAGTACTTGCAAGGAAAGTATCGAATGATTGGTAAGGCGATTGAAGTGAAGAGTTTGGCTAGAAAGTCTATTGAGGCGTACTTGGAAAAGACGTTGCGAGAGAGCTAGTGGCGTGAATTTTGGGCTGTGCAGAACGTTACCGCTCAACCGCAGGGTCACCCGTATGCTGTTCTTCGGCTTAGCGCACAATGCCGAGGAAACACTAAGAAGAGGACGTACCGTACTTTATCATATGGATAGATAGGTTTGAGAGGAACCTATTTAGTTTCTTGGACCACTTCTTAGTTCCATAAAACAATCACGACAAGGCTGAGTCAACTTATTCCAGAAATATGTGGAGCCAAAAGGCCATTTGCCGTGAGAAAACCTACGCCTTAACTGACATAATCATCGGCAGACACGGCTGCTCACATGGTACAATAGAGAAGTGCTGTGATCATTTTACCGAAGAAACACTTATCTACATTCCTCGAATCTTACTAGGATGACACAGGCACTGCACATGGACCTCTCCGTGGTTTTGAACTGCTTCGGTTCCCTAAGGCTTAGCTTCCTCTGTCAGCTTACTGCAACAGTTTCTCTGGGGGTCCAAGGTTGACTGGTAATAAAAAGTCTGTGAAACAAGTGGTAAGAGGGCTACCTACTTACGGTATGTACTCACATAACTAGTAAACGGAGAAGGCGACACATACGCACATGAACAAAGCAAAGCAAAAACTGTTAAGCTTTACGACGACACTCTGTGCTCACCGGACGGTAATCGTCTGTAATCACACCTCCACCATAAATAACCGCACTACTCTATCGTTGATCTAGCCTTTCAGAACCAGGAATATCAACATGTATTGTTGCGCGATAGCAAGGCCAAACAGCACAGAAGAATCAGTATCCGTACGTCTTGGGACGGAAAGCAGCGCCAATAGCTGGGTACTTGCTAACAAGCTGTTCTTCATAGTTGCATCCATGGCACTGAATGTATCCGTACTTCTTTTGTTGGTACTTCTCATTCAAGACTTGACCAATTGGCTTCTGCGCATTGCGGTAAGCAACGTTCAACGCGGCGACACGAATATCTTCAGCCTGACCCTTGGCGGCACCCTCATTGCATGAGCTGTTGTACACGCCACTGGGGTTAGCCGCGTTGTTCTGCTGAATATCCATGTAACGCATCATAGCAGCTTCCTCCACACTCTCCGGCGTGGCATAGCGAATGCAAGTACCATTAGCCTCACTGCGGGCAAGGTTGTAAGTTCTAGACATCTTAGGGTAGCTGCAGAACAAAGACTCTTCATATTGGCAGATATGATCGGCCGCAATAGCGTTCTTACGGTTCTCATACAGGTCTCCGAACTTCTTGAACGGGCCTGCTTGACTGGCCCTAAAACGAGCGTTAAGCGCGCGGATTCTGGTGACTTCAGCGGCTCCCTTTACGGAGCCTTCGGTGCATTGCACACCGTACACGCCAGCAGGCTGAGAAATTTTGAGGTATTGATTAAGCACAGACTTTGCCATGTACTCGTCGGCCTTGTTCAGAATAGAGGCGGCGCCGCCGAAAGAAGAGACAGGCAATCCAATTGGCTTGACGAGCGACTGACGCAGCGCCATTGTGGGAGCACCATGTTGCTTTCGGGCGGGAGATACGGGCGTGACGCTAGGAGTGAACGAGCTTCCAGAAGTGGCGACGCGGGCGGAAGTAAGAGCAGTAGAGGTGGTGAAAGCGAACATGGTGAAGATGAAAAACTGTAGTGACGTGAGCGGAAAAAACGAAGGACTCTGCGCTGGTGAATTCAGGCGGCTAAAATAGCAGAGCTCGGCGGAGCAAAGACACGTAGGGTTGCGACTGCTGGGCGGCGAGACTGATTCGAAATGCAACCCTAGCGAGAGGGCCACGGAACGTATTCGAGGTCGCTCCAGATTACGTGACAGCGCTCGTAGCCTTCAACTGGCGTGGCTAGCGTTCTACCCTTGTAATAACATCTGCCAGTGATTATCATGCAGCAGATATTGAGATAAAACCTGATTTTTCTGCCTCCGGTCCGCATTCGCGATCGTTTTCGTAGCTACCTGAAGGTTATCCGTATATCCTTAAATGTACCTCGTTCTCTCTCTCTCTCTCTTTTACGGGCGCAGCAGTTCAATTACTACATACTGCAGAGCGTTCAAAGAAATGCTCTCTAAGTAAACCAACATTCTTTCGGGCCATACCTCGTTCTTCTTCACTACATTCAGTAATGTCTTTTCCGGTTAAATTGCGAAGCTTCTGAGCGATATCATTTGCTTTCAAAAGAACAAGAGATTCAGTTCGTCTCAAAGAAGAAACGAAAAGAGAAAAAGATTTTTTAGGGACGGTATTATCCTACGGCAAATCGCTCCAACATTGTGGACTCTTCATAGAACGGTAATTAAGTGCCGCACAGGTTTTTAATCAAGCTTTCTTCTTCTTCTTTATTTTCGACAACAGCCTTCAATTACTAGGCTGAAGTAAATCTTTCCTTACAGAAAGGTTTCTCTCTTTAGGAATGCTAACAACTTATGCGGATACTG
>JASCIV010000524.1:0-17598 GCA_030374735.1 Gracilaria caudata
GCTACCATCCCGAGAGCACGGGTTGAACACCGTGGGTGTCTTTCCGCGGGCGCGGTTGGTTGTTTTTCCGTCCCTGACGGTTTGCACTACAGTATAGGGTATGTATCCCTGACTGTCATGGCGTTAAGCCGGCGGTAATCGACGCAGAACCTCTACGGTCCGTTTTTTTTGACTTCCAGTACAACAAGGGATGCCCATGGAGACTAGACGGGCTTGATCACTCCTGCCCGAAGAATCTTGTCCACTTCGAACTGGACCTCTTCCCGAACTTTCGGGCTTGCCCGATAAGGGTGTTGCACGATCGGGTGCATGTTCGGTAGCAAGTCTATCCTGGGTTCGGCAGCGTTGATCTCTCCCAGAGAGCCTTGCCAGCCCATTTTCAAAAATTCCCCACGGTCATGAAAATGTTTCTCCTGTGTTTGAAAATCGCCAAAAAGGTATTCGTATAATATTGGATAAGTTGGAAAATTCTGAAATCAGTACCTCGCAGACGCAAATTGATCCTGCGTATTCCTCTACTATTAATAAGGTTTGGAGAAACTAAGATGGCAGGTTTCCGCATATAAACTTACTCGAAAATATCGTGGTTTGCCCCAAAAGCGTTCTCTTATATCGTTTTATCACAAGTTCGGGTTTAAAACGATTCGTTTTTAACAAAACTTAACAAAAACTGTTTCTAAAACTACATCAAAATATTCTGAACCCTCCCAACTACTTTGGAAGCAACGAAATACGCTGGATGTGCTCTGAATCATAAATAAGTACAAACCGTTTTTAGTAGTGCAAAAACTAAAACAATAATTTCAAATGACAGCAACTACTTTTAAAAGTTTTAGAAAACGTTTCGAGCGTCCAACTTTTATTTTGCTTTTGGGTTTTATGTCATTTATTTCTTTTTTTTTCCTTTAACATTTTGTTATAATTCGAGCTGCTCGAAAACAGCACAAACTTATAATTTTCTGATGTTGTAATTCTTTCTCATGGTATTAAAAATATATAATAGCTTGTTGGATTAATAAACTAGTTCAAAATATTTCGGACAGGCGTTTTTTCATAAGACATTTTGGAATATAGGCATATGGTTGTTAAGTTTTTCTAAAATGTAAACGTTTTTAACAGAAACAGTTTTTCGGAAACAGAAACTGGTACGTACATGATTACAATTTTTTTCGATTTATATTTATGTTTTTTATTGTTGTGAGCGAGCGCGCAAATTTTTGGGTCTTCTTAACGGTGTTTGCTAAACATAGTATAGAAAAGTTATTCTTCTACATGTGCAATGCACAGAATTGTTGGGCAAACTAGGCAACACCCAAAAAGTTCTTAGTACAACTTTAACTCCCTTCAGATATTTTTGTAAGAAGTTACTTCCCCTTAAACCCCCTACCGTAAACGTACTTTTGAGAAGCAATTACTCCGGCTTAATCCCCCTACCGTACACGTACTCCCAAATGACGCTATTTTGTTAAGGCTCATTATAAGACACAAAACCTCAATAGTATTGAGTCAATACCTTACGAATGCTTCAATGTTTTGGATTGAGTACAAGTAGAATTTATTTCTGAAGTCTTGCTTACTAAACCTAAAGTATTCAAATTATACCAACTACAGTCCTCAAATCCGAACACTTCCTAAAATCTCGACGCCTACAGCTCTTTGATCCCTGCGCATAAAAAGATGTCCTCGAAATTCATATAGACGTCAGTAAAGTTCAAAAGATGATGATTTCGTGAAGGTGAAGAAGGAGAGGGCGAAGAAGAGTGCATCTTCCGCGGAAGGAGAGGGCGAGGAAGAATGCAGTTCCTGCGGAAACTTTCGCGGTTCGATTTATAACAAAGGCACTTGCTCACGAGAGCTGGCTCACGAGAAATGTGACAGTGATATCACGGCTACCTGTACTACGAGTACACGTAAAGAATTTGCCCATTGCATTTCTATGACGGTTAAGGTTCTCTGATTGCGTGGGGGAGTTACTAATAGCTTCAGGCCTCGTTAAACGTAGAATACACTACGTTTCATAATTTTGACCTGATCGAATACCGTTGTAACTTTCGTAGCCGAAACGATCTGAGTGTTCAATGATATCGAACCGTAGAAACTGATGCGTACGGAGTTCTTGGTTTAATCGCATTTCGCAGCTGACAGTCTCTCGTAGAAAATCTCCTCATTTCTCCTTTAGTTTTCCGAAACTAGTCAAGTTTCCGGATGAGAACCGAACCCCACATCTCCCGGAAGAAATGCACCACCAAGTCTAGCAGCACGAAGCCGTTGATTGAAGCCTCCATCACCTCGAATCCAATATGACACTTCCAACTATTCCAAAGCTGGCTCCCAAGTTATTGGAGACGAAAAGTAAGGTCCGAGCTAGAGTTGGAGAAGAACGTTCTGCGCGGATGAGAAATGCTACAGCCAACCTGGCTGCCAATTTCAAACCGGAACCGCCCATGGTCGGTGATAAAGCGCCGGATTTCACGCTCAATGACGCGCTCGGAAATACAATCAACCTGGCAAAGTTGCTGGAAGCTCACGTCGCCGTGGTGCTGGCGTGGTATCGTGGAGGATGGTGCCCGTTTTGCAACGCCACGCTTGATTCTCTCATTGTGGCGAACGAGCACTTTGAAGAGCTTGGCGCGAAGTTGGTGATGATTACTCCCGAAACTCCGGATGAAAGCATCTCTACGATAGAAGAGATGGAAATTCCGTTCCATGTTTTGTCTGATGATCATCTGAAGGTGGCAGAGAAGTACGGTGTAGCGTACGTTGTGCCGCAAGACCTCAAAGCGATATACCTTCAGAACGCGAAACTTGACTTAAACCAAGCAAACGGTAATGAAGGGAAGCGGGAAGCAAAGTTGCCCGTACCGGCCACGTTTGTACTCGACAAGGACGGCAAGGTGGTGTTTTTGCATGCTAATATTGATCACACTACTCGCGCTGAACCCGGCGACATCATCGACGCTATTCAGTCTATCGCTCAATAAGAGCTTTGCACCAAACGTGATTGGCGATCAATGGAATTGCTCGTACGTCCGTGCCTCTGCACGGGGAAGTTATTGGGGAGCTCTAAAAGGCAAAGACCCTTCTCTCTTGTTCGTCGAGAGGAAGTGTCTTCGAATGAAACGGGTGGCGTAGTGGTTTCGCGACAGGTACCTTCGTAGAGTTTACCAGTCAATATCATATTATGCTGACGAGGACCTTGCCGAGATTTGGTGGCGGATTGGAACTACCATTTTCTCTTTTGGAACACGCTGTATGGGTTCGGAATGCAGTTGTGTGGATACAATGCCTGCACTCGCATCCCGCCTCCAATCCTCTCAAAACCGCCCGTTGTACACCCGTGCCTGATTAAACGTGTACAATTTGAGAGACGTGTCAACTTTCGCTTATGACAAATTCCTGTCATGTGACGCCCTTTGGCACTTGCCTCTTATCTTAGCTGCATTCTCGCTGTAAAGGTCGGCGTTCTATCCCCTGGCGTTGCACTATTTTCTAACTCCGCCTCAGCTGAATTGCATTTGCATGCTGTTCCGTAATTGGCTTACCGAGTAAAAATCCATCAATATCGCTGACTTTTGTCTGCTTTTCAAGCAATGAGCATTAGTGTGAACATGACCTCGTCGCTTCACCAGCCCACACTGGTTTCTCTGTCGATAAACAATTCGCTTTTCCAACGAATATATACGTACGAAGGTATTTCGAGCACAATATGCAGAGGAGCGGAAATACAGTCACCCGGGCGCATGCTTCCAACTGCGAATGCCGCGCGTGATGCTGTGTGTGTAGTGCTGTCCTAATCAGTGACTTTCTAAGATCAGAACGGCAAGAGGCTGCGAGTTCATCCCCGTTGTTCGGCATTTGCCTCGTCATCCATTACATTCTTGTTTCAGGCATCGCCTTTTCGACACACAGCGGGGTCCTCACCGCCGATCCATGTTATTACTCTGGGAAGGAGTTATTGAGCTTGTACCAGTTGTAGTACACGACCTTGAAGAGAAACGTCGTGAAGCTCTCTGCACCCTCTTCATCCAATTCCTTCGAGCTCTACGCGTTCCCCACACTCCTTCCTTCGAGCCAGCGGTTACGATCCACAAAAAAATCATGTTCTTGTTAGCATTCGAAACCACCCGTCATTTCTACATGCCAGCAACGAGTATATGTTAGGTACGTACGTAACAAGCATCCTTATTGCCTGAGTGGTAGCCTGCTTGTACACTAACGTAATGGTTCCCATTTCGTCATCAGTCATCTTTTCCTGCTGCAAGCTGGCGTGTAACCACCTTACCCTGCACTTGATTCGCTCTGAATGTGCAAGGCATTACACAACTTAATGTTCATTATTACAGCCCATCCGGCCTTGTAAGCTTCAGAGTTGGGCTGAATACTTGCATTTTCGTCGTGGAACCAGTGTTCACGAACTCTGGTGCACCCAACTTTAATGGAATCATTCTAACCACAGCATTCACTTTTTGGGAATGCTGACACGAGAAAGCTTTAAATCACGTCAGGTACATCAGACAACAATTTCGTCTTCAAAAGAAGCGTGAAAAAGACAATGCGCCTGAAATACGATTCGATGCGACCTTACATACTTACGTTTGTTTGCAACCCCAGTCCACTAGTCTTCAAGCATCCTTGGACGACTGCGTTCTGTGATGAAAACGTACCTAAGGGTTCTAAAATATGCTACATCGACACAAGCTCGATGGTGAAAGTAAATAAGTATGTAGTGTATGTATTAAGCGATTACTGCGAGAAAGCACGCTCTGTTGCTGCTTCTTAGTATTTCTCTAAGCTATTGGTTACTTCCTGTTACCGCAAACCCAACTTTGCTTACTTTGCGAATGTACTAAATGTTTCTGAAGCTACGCCATCGCTCCGTATAAAAGAAACCAGACTATGCCTCGTCCATTCCCGCCTCTCCCTTTCCAGCCAAACGGATTTCTATTCATTTCTCGTCAGTACTTCTCACAACCAGTTCAGACAAGCTCCGACTTCGGTACATCAATATTCAGTTCAGAATGGGTTTTCTGCCAACCGTCTTCGTCCTGGTCGTATCCGTCTTCATAGTCACGGTTACAGCCCAGCCTCCAAAGCCCGAAGGCAAGGGCAACGAATTCATCAGACCACTTCCCCCAGCGAAAGATCCATCAACCCCGGGCGTGGCCGAAGAATGTGAAGCCATTGCTATCAGAACTCTCTCTGGAAAATGCACATCTGCTGTGAATCCCGCTCTGGGCGAAGCTGGAAGGGCGCAATTCAGTTATTTTGACGTCAGCTCTGAAGTGCCGGTTGGAGGTGATCTCCCCAGTCCCCGACTCATTTCCAACATTGTCAGTGAGCAAGAGGGCGATACTTTCAATTCTTTTGGACTGAATGAACTTTTCATCTTCTTTGGACAGTTCATCGATCATGACTTTGCCCTTACACCATTTGATGAGGGCGTGGAGTTCAATATTGAAGTTCCTGAGAACGATCCGCTCCTTACGAAGACTTCTTTGCAGTTCACTCGCTCTAATCGTGAATTTGTCAACGCCTCTACAACTGTCGAACGCCCCATAACTGCCCTGTCCTCCGCTTTGGATCTTTCCACTGTGTATGGTGTTGATGAAACCCGCAATGAATTTCTCCGAGTCCCTGACTCATGCCGACTCGAGACATCAGATGATGATCTCCTTCCGTTTAACACTGACGGTTTGGTGAATTCACCCAACACCTCTCCCGATTTCTTCATAGGTGGTGACACGCGTGTGAGTGAAACTCCAATGCTCACAGTTATGCACACTATCTGGCTTCGTGAGCACAACCGTCTATGCGATCTCATCGAGGATGGCTTTCCTAACCTCACTCCAGAGAGGCAGTATGAGATAGCCCGAGCTGTAAACATTGCGGAATACCAGAAGATCGTGTACGATGAGTGGCTGCCAGCGATTCTGGGCTCAATAACACTCACTACGTTCACAGGCTACAACCCGGCTGTGGACCCAACAATCAGTCTCGAGTTTACTACTGCTGGATTCCGACTTGGTCACACCCTGATCGGAACCGACGTGACAAGAATTGACAATAGTGGAAACACCCTTGCCCCCCTTCCTTCCGAAAACATGTTCTTCCTTCCAAGCCAGTTCTTCACCGACAATGAGCTTGAGGACTTTATCCGTGGTGGCTCCGCCACACTCGCGCAGGAATTTGATGCAAAGATCACTGACGTCCTCCGCAATTTCTTATTCGAAAATGTTGATGACGAAGAAGGTTTTGATCTCATTGCTCTGAACTTGCAGAGGGGTCGCGATCATAACGTGGCCAAGTTCAACGACCTTCGCGAGTTCTTCCTTGGCTCCAGCGCTTCTTCGTTTTCTGACATTTCCAGTGACTCTTCCACCGCAGGCAAGCTAGAGGAGGCATATGGCATTGTCGACGACGTCGAAGCCTGGATTGGATTGATGGCTGAAGATAAAGTCCCGGGATCTGGAGTGGGTCCAACACTTGGTGCGCTCCTCGTAGAGGAATTTACACGCCTCCGTGATGGTGACCAGTTCTTCTTCCTGTTGAGGAATCAAATTCCGCAAGAGGTTTTGGACGCAATCCCAGAAATCGAGGCTGACATATTCGAGAATGGAAGTAATACCCTATTCAACAGCATCCTTCTCAGGACTACTTCCATTTCTCCAGGTTTCCTGCCCACCGGAGAAAATGCCTTCAAGGCGTAAATTCTCATGGATCGTTGCTGCCTCTTCTCTCCTTCCTGCATTTGCTTAATTCTTCAATATTGAAGATATTGGAAATGTGAATGGGTTTTGTATATTTGGAGACGAACCATCTTTGTGAAATTAAGCGTTTTTAAAGCGCTTCCTAATGTGCTCCAAATAGAGTATGAGTATATTGGTACAGAATCTGATGCAATGTAGTTTCTAACCTTGCTGAAATAAAACTGAAGCTTGAAATCTTCACAAGAAGGAATTAGCACAGGTCACAAACTTAAGCGTCCGAATACTTCACTGTCATCATCAAAGTCTCTAATATTTGAGTTTCTCAAGCTATCCATGTAATGTTAATGTCAATTTCTCTTCCGTTAACCAAAACCGAATACGGGAAGAGTTCTTTACAACAAATCATGACATTTTGTGTCCTCATTTGACAAAGACGTCTGTTAGTTAGGATTGTCATTGGCATAATTCTTGCCTTACCTGTTTGCGCCCTTAGCGGTTTACGATTATTCATACTAGACTGCAAAAAAGTACGGATCTGGTACAGTGTCGACTGATAGTTGAACTATAGCCTAGCTCTGTCAACCGGCGACCGGTCCCGGGACAGGGATTGTGCTACGGCTGTAGAGATACTCGCAGCGGCCGCCGTTGGTAGGGCTGTTTGCGGAGTCAAGGACCGTCTCGACTGAGGAGTCGATAAAGACAGTAACAATTGTACGAAGAGAAAACGGTAGCCACTCTTTCTCCACTCGCAGACGTTCTACGTCAAGTGCTCCTCAAGTCCAAACCGCATCGAGGGCGATGGGAAGCAATTCTAGAAGCTGCCCTTTGACAGTGCTCCAGTTGATATCAGCGTCGTGGTGAAAAGACAAGCTAAAATGTCCACAACCTTCAGGGGCGTATTTGTGACTAACTATTTTGCTATTTGGGGTAGTCATAGTCACCACTTTTTCAAAAAAGGGTAGTCATAAAGCTTCAAAAATATTCAAAAAATAGGTAGTTTCTGATTTCTTTTTAAGAGTAGTTAGTCAAACTCCAGATTTTGTCAAAATAGTTAGTTACAAATACGCCCCTGACAACCTTACGAACTTAAAGGAAGTGGACGATAAAATTACACAAAACAACTAAAGCAAGCAAAGTTGTGGGATTCGCCCAACTTGTTCTGAAATTTTGCTTGGCAAGGGTCACTTAGGACCGTGAGCGCCCGATCTTCTACTAGGGTGTCCTAACTTAGGAGTGCAAGTTAGGAAAACCCCCTTAGAATTTAGCCCCGTTTTTTTTGCGCGGTATCTGACAGGGCTACATTCAGCCGCCGTACGTAGTGTCACTTAAACCAATGGAATGTTCCACTTTGTTTACAGCAAGTTACGAAGAAATCCGAGATAATCTTGTCATACCTGCCCTTTAAAAATGGTTGGCTGTTGGTTTGCTGTTGCCTGTTTAAGCTGCGAACGGTAGCTAAGCTAAAGGAAGAATTTCTGTGCTACCTGAACTTCGGTTAACAGAGATATCATACAAAGGGTCCAACAAGTAACGCCAGAGATTCGAACCAGTCCCATGTTTGCAGGCGCTGAAAGATATCCTCATGCGTGGATGCCAGAGTGGAGACGATATGTCACGCACACAGAGAAAAAGGAAACCGTCATATAGCACCAAAGGAACCGATTATATAGGGGCAAGGGATTAGCAAAAAACACATTAACTGCATCAAAACAAATGTAATATACAAGAGAAAGCCAGATATGTATGGTGTATTGCCCTTTTCTCTTGGACTAGTGGACCCTTGAGCTACTTGATAAACTTTCATGTCTACCAAAAGTCGTTCAGGATGACGCCAAATGTCGAGGCATGAACTTCACAGCTTTCGAATCAATGGCATGATAAATTCATGGCCTTTCCGAGGTAAGAGATTAATTGTTTATAAGTCATGTCCTACGCTTTCTAGATCCTCAGCTATAATTCTTACTTGTAGAAGCATTTGAGAATGCCGGGATACATCCTTTCATCAAAAGCGAGGATGTCGATATTGGCATATTAGCCGCACCTTCCGTCAACACAAAAGGCGTTTTCGCCATCCTTTAGGAATGCAGTGGTGACTGAGGTTGTCCTTAGCAGAATGCGATTAAAGAGGCTCGATGAGCCGAAGATGTCACTTTCGATTGACGGAATTGTGTCAAGCAGGACCTTAGGGATTTGGTTTCTTAGTAGGTAGAAGAATTGATCACCGTCACGAAGGCGCTCAAACTCGACCTTGAGGAAAGCACCCAGAGTCGGACCCACCACTGATCCTGGCACCTTGTCTTCCGCCATCAGTCCAATCCAGGCCTCTACGTCGTCAACATTTCCATATGCACGCTCAAGATTTCCAGCTGTGGTCGGGTTACTCGAGATATCGCTGAATGACTGTGCGCTAGATCCGAGGAACAACGAACGGAGCTGGTTGAAGCTGGCCACGTTGTGGTCACGGGCTCGTTGTAAGTTCAGGGCGATAAGATCGAAACCCTCCTCTTCTTCGACGTTCTCAAACAGGAAATTTCTCAGGATTGGCACGACTTTCTCATCGAACTCCTGAGCTAAGGTGAGAGAGGATCCACGGACGAAGTCCTCCAGTTCGTTGTCAGTAAAGAATCGGCTTGGAAGGAAGAACATCTCCTCAGCGGGAAGCGGTTGGAGCAACCTTCCACTAGCGTCAATCCTTGTCACGTCAGTTCCCACAAGAGTATGTCCGAGACGGAAAGCAGCAGTTGTGAATTCGAGACTGACCGTTGGATCAACAGAAGGATTGTAGCCGGTGTAGGTGGACAGTGTAATGCTGCCCAAGATGGCAGGAAGCCATTCCTCATAAACGATCTTCTGGTATTGGGCAATATTAATAGCACGAACCGTTTCATACTGATCCTCGGCAGAGAACTCACCGAATGCCTCCTCAATGAGGCCACAAAGACGGTTATGCTCGCGCACCCAGATCGTATGGATCACGGTGAGCATAGGAGTCTCGCTGACACGAGTGTCGCCACCGATGAAGAACGCTGGTGAAGTATTTGGGGAGTTGACGAAGCCATCAGTGTTCAACGGGAGCAGATCGTTGCCAGATACCTTAAGCCTACAAGAATTCGGCACGCGGAGGAATGTATTACGTTCCTCATCGACACCGTAGACGGTGGAGAGATCCAGGGCTGATGAGAGGACGGTGATGGGACGTTCCGTCGCAGAACCCTCCTCGACAAGTTCACGCTCTGTACGGGTGAATTCGAGCTCCCTAACAGACAATGAAGGATCGTCCTCTGGTACCTCGATGAAGAATTCCTCGTCGGACTCCTCATCAAGAGGACTGAGGGCGAAGTCGTGATCGATGAACTGGCCGAAGAAGGTGAACATCTCATTGAGTCCCATAGAGTTTTTGGTGTCTGCCGTCTGGTCACTAACAATGTTGGAAATAAGACGCGGGGAAGGAAGGCTTTCTCCAGATGGAACGGTGGTACTCACATCGAAGTAACTAAATTGGGCGCGGCGAGCCTCACCGAGGGCGGGATTGACTGCCGAGGTACATCGTCCCGACAGAGTTCGAATTGCTACGGAAGCGCATTCCTCAGCAACCCCAGGTGTAGAAGGGTTTTTCGCTGGAGGCAAGGGCTTGAGAAGATCAGCTCCTTTGCCGATAGCTGCGGGTTGCTGCGCAGCAATAAGCGGAATCAAGATCGCAATGAAAACGGTGAGAATGCTTGTGTCTCTTGCCATGATGAAGTGAAGAACAAGTAGTGACGGATGTTTAACCCAAGAACGAGCTTGGATCGGCTCACACTGAACTGGCTCTTAAGCTGGGTAGCGACGGAAGGTTGAGTTGTCCTGGGAAAGGAGCCACGGGTGATGTGTTCAGGGGAGGGAAGTGGGGGTTTTATAGGGCAGCAAGAGTACGCAATGGGGCTTCATGCAAACCCTCCAAGATTAATATGACTAGATTCTGTTGTATGACGTCTTGCTGCTCCTATGTTTGTTTGCTATGGTAAGTTAAATGTGGTATTCAACGTTAGCGATTATACGCGGTGCGTCTATCTATGGAGAAAAACTGATTGCCGAGGTTTTGGCGCGATGAGAAAAACTGAGCCACTGCGGAGTTTCAGACGCAGTATCCTTAGCCATAGGCTAGTGCCTTGGTGGCCAAGCGAGTGAAATGCGCTGATGGTGTTCGGTTTGACGACGCTGCGCGTGTTTCAGTTGGGTGACTTTCTGCTGCATATCATGCGCCAAAGACCAAACTCTGCGTGGGGGGTGTATGCAGTTTATAGTTATAATGTTATCAGATTCTGCGTCGGGAAGCGTCTATACTTTTGCCAGCGAGCTTCTCAATCAGCAAAAGTAGCTATTGGTACGAAGGTAGTCGCCAATGGCGACGAGGACGAAGCACCCAGAGGCGAAGCACAGCGCGTCACGAAGAAATCGGGGCAAATCGAAAACAGCCGTGCATCATGCTGTATTGTGCCGATCCAAGTTGGATCATCCAACCATGTCGCCTAAGGTTCGAACGTTCAGTAGATACATCATCCCGATGTGCGCAGTCGCTCCTACAACTCCACTCGCACTGCGCACAAACCGCAGCAGCATTAAATCTGTTGATCAGGGCGCCCTGCGCATGCGCATGGCACGCGCGGCGCTGACAACGCAGCACTTGCGTCAGCAGCGCTCGCCTTCCTGTTGGCGACTGGTGAACCACGCGCACGCTGTGCGCCCGCACACTGTATGCGCAGAACAGAGCAACACGTCACGCATGCAACTCGTACCCTCCACACCCTCCACGTCGCCAACGGCTACACGCTACCATTGTGTCACACTGGACCACCTGGACCTCCCTGCTGCGACGACGTGAAGATGTACAGCCGTCCGTTCTTTTTGCTGGACCAGTACAGTTCCCCGAATCCCCCGCGGCCGAACCGTATGTCGGCGCGCGCGTTTGAATTCAGCCCCGAGTCGGAGCGCACCACATCGCCGAGCGTGGCGAACTGCTGCACCTGTCCGCCCTTCTCAAAGAAGATTGTGGCTTGACGTGTGCGGGCCTGACTCAGCGTCGAAGGGGGGCCCCTCGTCCTCGCGCTTCGTAGTTCGAAGATGCCGGAGTAGTACAGTTTCCCGCTCCTCGGGAAGTCCGCGTAATAGTAATTGCCAGACATGGGCGAACCGTTTTCCACGGGACACCCACCTGCGATCGCCTGACCAATAAAACCGGCGCCCACGGCACCTTCGTGTCCAACCTGTGCTGCCGGGTATATGAAACCGAAGCTGGCGTCGTTGGGAGGCAGATTGGATATGCCGTTAAGCAGTCCCCCTCCGCTGTTCTTGTGAACGAAGGTGCCTTCTCTGTCAGACCACCCGTAGTTACCACCCGGTACCACAAGATCAACTTCCTCTATGTTGTCGCGTCCCGTCTCTGCAGCGTATAATGTGCCATCGCGACCGAAGCATATGTGATGCGGGTTACGGAATCCTACGGCGTATACCTCGTCCGGAAACGCGGAATTTCCCACAAATGGATTCGAAGAAGGTACCGAGTATGGCTGGTTGAAACGTTGCACGGGGTCAATTCGAAGGATTTTGCCCAGAGCGTCGTTGTTCTGTCCACCACCAGCGGTGGCAGACTGCACGGAGCCATCACCGTGAGCAATGTACAAATACGGTCCAAAGAAAGCCATTTGTTTGATAGGATGATCGAACTTTGGCATGCCGACGCGGAACACGTTGCGATATGAAAATGTGTTTACTGAGCCCTTTGAGAAGTCGTACTTGAACTCGAGTAACACGCTGTCCGCCTCAATTGGATTGGACGAGTCAGAGATGTACTTGAATTGCGATGGGTTATTCGGTCGAGACTCCATTGCAGAGATGTAGAACAGACCGGTGGTTCTAAAGCTCGGATGGAAGGCAATGCTTCGAACGCCGCCGTGCATCCTATTGCTGAGGTCTAGGGACCGACTTGTTGATGCGCTGATTGCGTTCGCGACGTTGATGAACAGCGCGACATTTCCCTGTGGGGTTACTTTGTATACGGATTTGGCTGTGCAGACATAGAGGTCAGCCCCATGAGGAATGATACAAATGATTTGGGCAGAGCCTCCATCCTCGTCGGGGATTTGCGCGAAGAGTCTCGTATAGACGTTGAGTTCGCCGGTGATGATTGGAATGGTCACTGGGTTAGCTGCCAATGAGATGGAGAAAAGAAGGGCTGTGAAAGCCAGTTGGAGCACTGGCAAACGCATGGTGGTGCTTTGGTGACAGAGGAACTGTGCGGAATGATTCGAAGGTGGCGACGAACTGCTTTCGCAACAGGAGCCTCTCTGGCACTGCCATTCCTTTATCTACTCTGTCGCCTCGAGATCTAGAAGGCGTGTACAAGCATTCGGAAGCAGGATAGGACTCGCGAGAGACTGTGACTGATAAGATGTCGGACATCTTCGCGTTTGATTCAAATTTGCATGAAGAGGAAGTGCTGAGGAGTCGTCAAACGTGGAGAGCTCCACTGAAATCGCGTCCCACATCTCAACCGTTCACCAACAATGCAGCTTTGCGAACAGTTTACAGTAGGTCATGGACGGAACAAGCAGTCTGTGTGGAAGGGGGAGTCGACTTCGGGTGGCGCACGACTTTGTCGATAGTTCGTGTTTCATAGATGTGACGAATTCAAACGTCACGAATTAGTTAAGGTTGAGTACGAGACTCACCCATGTTGTCTCCTGCATGTTTAATCAACGGAGCCATTGCCCATTGGTGACCAAGAATTGAGCACATTGCCCTTCGCTTAATTTGGTGTACGAGAGATGGTGGCAGGACCTTTGTAACTGCCAGCTGCTGAACTCGGTGTAGGTACTCACTGGCAGAAAGATGGAATGACATGAGAGGGTGGCTGTGGAGCGGTAAAAGCAACCCGTCTACGAAGTGGAGGCATGAGCGCCGACGAAGACGCGCGTGCGTCAAGCGACGTGTGCAGTTTGTGAGATTATTGTGTAGCCTTGAGAATCTCAAGACAAGAGTTGGCAAGGACAGATAACTTGAGATAAGGCTACGAAAAGCCACATGCAACGACTTTCTGACGGTGAGGTTGATTTACAGTTGTTCTGTCTGCATCGCTATGTACCGAACAGTGTGACTCCTGGCGCTAGCTTCGTCGCGGTATACAGCAGCAAAAATCTTTGCTCGCTGAATTTGGCATGCCAACTTGCCATTGCGTGTGCGAGTTCTATGGTGCTGTCGAAAATTTTATGTCCCCAACCAAGAACGATTCTTCGCGGTTTGTCAAAGTCATGTTAGAAGGGTAGTGCGCACGCGGAAGAAGTGATCCAAATTTGTGCAGGTGGTTCATGACCCATCGTAAGTTTCTTTTGCTGTGTTCGCTCCTGCGCCTTGCTCTTTTGGAGGAAAGCTCTTCAAGTCTTGCCGCAGCATTGTTGAGCTTCTAGAAGCTGTTTCTACCAAGAAAGTATCAACATACACAAACTTGAGCCAATCAGGTTTAGTTATAAGAAACACTTTACACAACTCAGCCGAGTTCCACACCTGCCTTTTTCTAAGTGTGGTGGTTTCTCGCACATGAATCACATTCACGTGAGTCGCAGAACTCTTGACTTCGTGGAAATCGTTCAATCATCATGATAACCACCGCAGCTGCGTCGAGATAACCGATAACAAATTGTTCTGATCTCATGCAAGAATGATTGCATCAGTTGCTGGCCGGTTTGTGTCTTCTCTTCACTCTATGCTGTAACAAGAGGCGCTTTACGTTGATGACGTGTACAGGTACGAATGAGTAATCCCGAAAACATGCGGAATTTGGTCTTGCGAACGCAACTAAAGCTATGCGTGGGATAGAGGAGAATCTACACATAGTGGGCGTCTCCCAAAAACACAAATGGCAAACATCATATTTTGTGTGTATAAAGATTGAGCTTGGCTCCACGATCCAAAAACAACATTCGCAAATTGTAGAAACCCCAGCCCAACAACATTATCAAGAACATGCAATACGTTTCTCGAACAGACCTCCAACACAAATAATGAATACCAAAGTATATACCGAGTGACTCACGGTAACAATAAACAGTTTCCTAGATTCACTCGGTAAATGCATAGATACTCAATTCAAAAGTTCGACAAAACGACTCTCCCATTAACTATCTATGCCTCTGCCATTGACAACCTCAATTGAGGTAGACTCTGCTAATGGTAAAGAATCATTGGCAACGCAGAAACTGAGTCAGAAACAAGGCGACTCAATCTTTGCCCAAAAGCCGAATCGCCATGCAAATCACAGTGTCGAAAGCAAAACTTCTTCGAGACTTTTTGCAAAACGACTACAACCATATATATGCCGAACATAACGCCTGAGCACCTGTCCAAGGCGATCAAACTTCTCGAGAATACCGCTAACAGCAAACGCCGCGATTTTGAAATTTTTAGCAGCAAAAGCAGCGTACAAAGCTCAGAAAACAAAGACAATTAAGATTCTCTAGTTTTCGAAATGTAACACAAAATCTATACATTAACGAAAGCTTCCTCAACAGAATTTCGGAATTTTGTGGACATTTTTCAAGAATTCGTTTATAAAAATAGGAATGTAGGAAGTGAGGAAAGATTTCATACCAACGGCAAAGATAAATTTTTCCTGATCATGACTTTCCTAAAGCGCAGTAGACGCTGTCATTTTGAGTAAATATGTTGAACATCAAAACGCCAAATTTTGAGAGATATAATACAAACATATTCGGCTACTTAGAGATTTTGTTTTCAAACATATGAAATTGAGCAAACACAAAACCTGGCCAATGTCACGACTCATGAAGGAGAAAAAACGTTTGACAAATACAACTACGTTTACTACGCCATCGATGTCAAATTGCAACAGACCAATCGTACATTTTGTCCAGTAATATAGTAGAAAATTGTACAAATCTTTTTCCAGGTGGTAATCTAAAACAGATATTTTCTATCGTCGTTTTTAGAAGTTGAACAAATTGCATTTGAAAAATTTAAAAATGACGTTCACTGTGCAGATACCGCAAGTTTATGTGAAAAATCTTCTAATTACTAGGCAGTGTTTTTTGATTATTGATATCAAGGCCGTAGGAATTTTCGTCGGGTAATTCATTCGAAAAAACTTTGCGCAATGGTTTGCTTACAAAGGATGAAAAAGCTAGAAACAAGCTTATTTTTTCTGATAGAATTACTGTTCAAAAGGTTTTTGAGCGTTTGTCTAAACTATGGGCTATTTTTTCTTTCAAGTATCACTGGGGTGAAAGAATTTTTGGTTCTATTTCTATTATATGTGTTGGCTTAACCAACGCGTTTATTAAAAAGCTACCGCTGCGAAAGAAAAATGGTGAGTTTTATGCTGAGGTGAAGGAACACATGTACAAGATTGGAGAGCATACATTGAAAAAGAGGAAGCACTGTTAAGCCCAAAGGGTTTAAACGCGAAGATGCTCACAGTGGGTTCGGACGAGGAGACGCCAGCGCCGTGACATACTGGGGCTTGTCCGTCGATATGAGTTGATGAAGCCGACACGCAGTTGCGTCGCTATATGCAAAACAAATTCGATACTTGATTTGTGTACACTGTAGAGCAAAACGCCGCAATATTATGCGCATTTTACAGTGTATACTATGCAAAAAGAAAAGAACAACAAGAAAACATTCTAAGAATATAATAGACCAAACGGAGGTCTTTTTGAAAACAATATTTTTAGTTTTAGAAAACTTTACGGAGAAATGCCCCTGGCGACTATTTGATCTCAGTCAAATTACAATGCCTATTCTGCCGAACAAACGTATTGTTCTGCGCTTCCTCAGCCAACAAACCCGGAGAATCATGCAGGGACTCGACCAAGTAATTCGATTGCTACTGAGACATCAAAACTAATTGCAACAAAACTTATTGTTTCACACGATTGTCAAAAAACTTTTGCAATACTATAAGTTCTTACCAAAAGGAAATTGATGATTTTAATGGACATCAAATAATCCAATTAATCCGTGTTGACTTTCCATTTCATGTCCTACTCGACCAAGCAATTGCTTCGAATATTGCGTTGACAAGTGCATTGCCTAGACTGATTATCACACTTGGAGGTCAATTGGCTGATCAGCCTTCTCAGCGTGCTATGTTCCGTCTGTCGCATGCGATATATGTAACACCTGAAGATCGTGCAGTTGCGGATCGGAATATCTCATACACTCAGCGTTCCGCAGCTTCCAACGCTTTCAACCATTCCACACCACCCACCCCTATTCATGAGGATCCCTCTACTCTACTACGATTCTCACTGGTCGATCCTGAACACCACAATCCAGGAGAAATTCGAATTGAAGCGAACAACTCACCAAGTAATTATTCTAGTGAACGTCCGCCAGATCCCTCCACAATTGCTCACAATATTTCTATGCGATTCAGGGATGACTCTGCGAAGTTTTATAGCGCTTTAGTTGAAAGTTGGAACGAGTTCTTCAAAGAATACAAATTAGCTACAGCCGATTACAACGTACCTCTTGAGAAGCAAATGCAGTGTATGCACTATATTCTACGCGATAAGGCTAAACGATATCTCTTTCAGAAAATTGTGGGTCACGCTGATATTATTTACTTTTCTAATGAAATGATGGAAGCACAGTACAATTCTAAAGCTCGCCAACTTAGCAACATCCGTTTTGACAAATATATCACTGATAGTAAGGATGAAACATGTAGTGCAACCCCTGGGGGTCTCTCGGTTTCGAGGATGGCTTTCATAAGTTCCGTGTCGTATCAGTGTGAAGGATGACGAGGTTATGAGTGGCACGATGACGTGGTATCCAGGACTGGACTTGGCATATCTGGACAGATGCTTGAGCTGGCCACGATTGTGGAATATTTCAG
>JASCIV010000525.1:0-17576 GCA_030374735.1 Gracilaria caudata
TCCCCTCCCTTCCCCCTCTCCGACCTTTTCTCTCCTCTTCTCCCCCTTCCCCCCCCTTTTCCCGCAGCCGCCATACTGCAGCCGCCGCCTCTGCGAGCTCGTCGGTGGGGGTGCGGTGCGCGACCGCCGCCCTCCCATGTCAACATCGCGGTCGCGCTCTCCGTCGCCCTCCTCCGCGCTTCGCGGCCCTCACTTCACCTCCGCGCTGCTCGCGCTCGCGCACGCCGCCTCCACCGCCGGCTACTCGCTGAACACCATTCATCTGCACCCGCAACACCCCGTGCCCCCACGCTCCCCTCGAGCGTCACCGTCCGCCATGCCGCCGCACATGCCCGCCATCCGCATCGCGCCGCAGCCAGGCGTTCCATCCCCTCCACGTCGCCGTTCCAAACGCGCGTCTTATTCCACGCCCACCCAGTCGCCGAAACGCTCCCGTCTGTCACAACCCACACGGCGCTCGGACCCCGTGCCTCCGCACGCCGTGGCCGCCGTGGCCGCCGCCGCCGCCACTGCCACCGCCACCTCATCAGCCTTCTGGGGCACCGTTATGGATGATTCCACCGCCCATCGCACCACCACCATGCCCATCTTTCCGCCCGCCGCTCCCGTCGCGCCCGCGCGCCCCTTGCACCCAATTACGCCGTCACAGCCGTCATTTGCACTTCCCACGCACCAGCAACAACCGTCACAACTCCCCACCCAACCACCAACTCTGCGCGAGCGCACCGGCGCGTTGTTGGCGCGAATCTCGCCGTTTCGATCCACCACCAGTTCACCGCGTCTGACGCGCGTGGATCAGCGGCCCGCACGTGCGTCGGGTATGGCGGTGGAACATGGTGGTGCCGTGTCTTCTCACTCGCGCTCGCCCTCTCTTTCTGGCGTGTCGCATTTGGTATCTTCGAAACGACCGCGCGCTCGACACGTTTCGGACCTCGCTGCCACAACGCTGCATCGCGCGCCCAGCGCGCCGACGGTGCACATTCCGGGCGGCGCAGCAGCGACAGCGGCGGCGGCGTCAAGCGCGGGCGCATTTGGTGTGAGCGCTAGTAGTGGTGGTGTGGGGGAGGCAAAGTTCTCGTGTGAGCTGTGCTCGTCAAAGTTCCGACGGAAGAGCGACAAGAACCGACACGTACGCGTGGTACACGAGAAGAGTCGACCGTTTCAATGCCCCGTGTGTGGCAAGACGTTTGGGGAGAAGAGTAATATGCTGAAACATCGCACTAGTGTGCACGACGACGTGCGTACATTTCGCTGCCCTTACTGCGACGAGAGCTTTGCGCAACGCGGACTGTGTGACACGCACGTGCGCACCGTGCATGGGAAGAAACAGGCAAAGTACTTCTGCGAGCATTGCGGACTACCTTTTTCGAAGAAACAGCAGTTAACGGAGCACTATGAGCAGCAACACCCGCAGTGGCTGGCGTCGTATGCACCGGGCTATCAACCGGCGATGGTGGAGCACGCGCGCGGACAGGCGGGCCCGTCCAGCATGGCGGTGGCGGCGGCGGCAGCGGCGCAGGCGCAAACCTCAGCGAGCACGCACGGGGGGGCGTACGAACGCACGGCGGCGCTGGGGGGTATGATGGCATACGAGCGGTACGGCACGGAAGCGTTGGGCGCGTCGCAACGCACGGGACGCGACGATGAGGGCGCGTGGATGCGCAGCGATAACGCGACGGCGTGGACGCGCGCGCGACGCGACGTGGCGAGCGAGCGACTGGCGGAGGAGGACGCGACGAGCGCCGCGCGTGGGGCGCGCTCGCGCGACGGCGAGGAGGCGCGGCGCGGCGGCGTCACGCGCCACGTGGACGGCTCTTGAGCTGCTTCTGGCGGCGCGCGGTATGAGATGCGCCATGACGGCCGACAACAAATCACGCGTGCCGCTTGGTGCGCAGCGCGCGTGTCGCACGTGACCTGCGCTCGCTGCGCGTGCGTGCGCTTCCTTTTTTTCTGCGTTGTGCGGTGCTGCGCTGGTGAGCTACGCCGCTGTATGTTATGGGTGTATTCCACTCGCGCGCGTCGCGGCGCTTTTTCGCTTTTTTTTCGCTTTTTTTTTTTTGTTGAAGCTACGGCTGTGTGCGCCCTAGTGCAGTGCGCGCCTTTTTTTTCGTGTGGCGCTCTGTTTGCCCCCTGCGCAAGCGCGACGATCGCGGGAATGGCGCCGCGCAAACGCAAGCAGCCAAGCGTCGCGGCGCGGGGCGCCTCTGCTGCCGCGCCCGCCAAGCCGCCCAAGCGCGCGCGCGTGCGCAAGCCGTCCACAGAGCTTTCTTCCTCGCGCAATGCGAAGCTCAAGTTCAAGTCGCCTGCTGAGTTCTTCGCGGAGAACAAGAACATTGCCGGCTTTGACAACGCGGGCAAATCGTTGTACACCACCATTCGCGAGCTGGTGGAGAACGCGCTCGATGCCGCTGAGGCCATTAACCAGTTGCCGTATGTGTCCCTGTGCGTGCAGCGTATCCCGCGCTCACAGTTCCGTTCCATGCTGGGCATGGATGCCGCAAGGACGCGCGTCGATCACTCGCTGTACAAGGATGTGGAGAGCGTCAAGGAGAGAAAGGCCAGGGAGGCCAAGGAGAAACGCCTTGCGAAACGAGTCGCTGCCGCTAATGCCTCTGATTCGCAGCCGTCCGCGAAGGGCAACAAACAGCAGCGAGCGCTTTCTAACGATGTGTTTCGCGTCACTGTAGAGGATAATGGCAGCGGCATGGCACATCACGATGTGCCCAACATGATGGGGCGTGTGCTGGCCGGAACCAAGTACTGTGTGCGACAGGCCAGAGGCAAGTTCGGTCTCGGCTCCAAAATGGCGCTCATCTGGGCCAAGATGAGCACCGGTTTACCGGTGCACATCACCACTGCGAAGCAAAACTGCCCCATCACTGAATGCGTGCTTGACATTGATATCACCAACAACGTGCCAACCATCATCAAGCACACCCAGTCCGCCAACACGCGCAAATGGCGAGGCACCAAGGTTTCGGTCACCATCGAGGGCAACTGGAGCACCTATCGCTCCAAGATTCTGGCGTATATGCGACAAATGGCTGTCATAACGCCCTATGCGCAGTTTCGCTTCAAGTTTCAGTCCGCCATCGATGCCGTTGATGCCAAGGATTTCGAAGCCCTTTTCTCCAGACGCACCGACCATATGCCGCCGCCGGCGCGCGAGGTGAAGCACCACCCGTCATCTGTCAATCAACTCATTCTCAAGCAGCTCATCGAGCAGGTCAAAGATTCTACAACCCTTGTACGTTTTCTCTCCTCTCAGTTTGAGGCCATTCCGCGCACACTGGCCGTGCGCCTGATAAACGAGCTGGGAGGCGATTTCACCACCCACATGACCGTCAAACAACTTAACCTCAACCACATCAGACAAATTGACGCCTTACTTCACGAAGCGCGCTTCGATAAGGCAGATGGCTCTTGTCTTTCTCCGGCTGGTGAGTATAATTTGCGCCTGGGTATCACCAAGGAACTGAAACCCAACCTTGTTGCTACGCATGCGGAACCAGCAGACGTGTTCGAGGGGCACCCGTTTATCGTGGAGGCCGGCGTCGCACTAGGCGGCTCTGGAATGAAGCCAGGTATCAATATCTACCGCTTTGCCAACCGCATTCCGCTCTTGTTTGAGGCTGGCAATGACGTTGTCACCAAGACTGCCCGCGACTCGATTCGATGGAACAACTACAAGATCTCCCCCACTACCGATCGCATTGGTGTCATTTGCAGTATTGTATCAACCAAGGTACCGTTCAAGGGTACCGGAAAGGAATACATTGGCGACGATTCGGAGGCCATTAAAGCGTGCGTGAAGCGCGCCATATCTCAGTGTTGCCTGCAGCTCAAGACAAAACTGGTCAGACGAGCTGCGCAAAAAGATGCAGCAGAGAGAAAGAAGACCATCACCAAATATGCTCCAGATGTGGCTAATGCAATTATCGGAGTGTTTAAAGAACTACGCGATCCCGAGAAATCTACAAGAGATGTTGCGGACAAAGTACAAAGCGGTGAAATTACAAAAGACGGGCTGATGAACAAACTCATCGAGCATGTGCAACAGATCGACAAGGAGCAAGCCATCGAATATGCAAGTGCAACCGGGAGACACAAGAAAAAGATGGAGAGGGTGTTCCTGGCCGAACGTAGCGAGCAAGACGCGTACCTCAACGTCTGGCAAGGTACAAACGATGCAAAGCGAAGCGCTTCACCTTCTGCACATATCCGATTATCTTTGCTGAAAAGCTTACAAGCAGCTGGTTGAGGTCAAGCAAAAAAAACACTTTGAATTGTTGTGGAGTGGAAGACCGGACAAAAAACGGGCCCCCCCCCCCCCCGCCAGCATATTACAAGACATCTGCCTCGCACAGAAAGTCGTACACAATGTTGGAGAACTCGACGGGAGCTTCTTCATGCGGTACATGACCACAGCGCTTCATCACTTTTAGTTTGGCCCCGAATCCTTTCGCAAGATTTCGAGAATTTGCGAGAGGAACCACAGCATCACTTTCACCGTGCACAACAAGTATTCGCGGAGGATATCGCAATTCCCCAATCATCTTTACAAAATCCTCGGCCTTGTCCAATGCCTTTGCCCTCTCCATCAAGGTTGCCCTCGAAAAATTGATGATACCGCGTTCCCAATTGGGAGCGTTCAGCGGCAGACGATAGCCTTCAACGATTTCATCCGGTAGCTTTCGTGATGGATGACGTGCGAGACGTAGAGCAGAGCGCCAGAAGCCTTCAGGTCGAAGAGCCACTCGTAGTATTACGGCCAGTATTGGAGCTAGTAGGGAGGCCAGTGCGACAGCGAGGTTGACGAGCACTGCAGAGAAAATGCGCAAGCCGCGCTGTAGCCACGACGGAAGATGACTTCCGGGCAAGATGGCAGGGGCAATCAGAATGACTGCGTCGATACGTCTGGGCTCCTTCAATAGTAGACGACAGGCGGCCAAGGCACCCATGCTGTGCGCCATGAGTACGTATCTGCGAGTCGGGGAGAAGGCCATCGCGAGCGAAGATGCAATGCGTGCTGAAAATCTCGGAGTGTAAAAATGAAGCTTGCTTGGGCGCGACGTAAAGCCGAATGCTGGCGCATCGTACGCTATCACAGGTGGATCGTACGGTGAGTGAAACGACTCGATCAGCGGCGAAAACGAAAATGAAGACGCTCCAAATCCGTGGAGGCACACATGGAGCGGGAGTGCGTGCGAGGTATTGGGCGGTTCGGTGCGCGTGTAGTACACCTGAATGCCGTCGATATCGGCGAAGGAGCCGTCGACATTGGCAGGAGTGAGTTTCTTCTCATGTGAAGTTTGCTCAGCAGTGCTCAGCTTCATGGTGACACGCCGGGACCTTGGCAGGGCGACGACCGCGGGTGGTGTGGCGAGAGGGTGGATGGGCGAACTAAAGGCATGTCGAGGAGAAAAAAGGAGGTTCAACGGAGATGCGAAGAGCAAATGCATGATAGATAGAAAAGGGCTACAGTAGGGCACTTGAGGGGCAGCAGAGACCAATGGCGGAATGTTGGGGCAGATACGTGACGGAAACGGTAAGACGGGAGTGGTGGAAGGAACGCCAGGTGGGAAACGCGGTGGCGGATTTGGAGTGTGCTGCGGTCGACGGCTCGAGATGTTTGGAGATTTTTGATAAGCGCTTCATTTGGATCACGGCTTTGTAGAGGCGCATCTCCGCCTGTCACATACACGTGCCATCCAGGCTTTATCTCTTTTGACCCCAACGTGCTCCCTCCGAGCCACAACGTTACGACGACGACCCCCCATCGACGTGCATTTTCATCACGGCCGTGTCCGCGGGCGTCCAGGTGAAAACTTCTCATACATCAGCAATATGCCAATTCTCTGTCAGATTCAATGGCTCACCAATAGCGAAACAAGAAAAAGTTCTTCCCCGCGCAAACTCGTCAGCACAAATCCCTATGTAAGGCCCCTCAAAGCCGCTTCTTCTACAATATCATACCAGTCGCTCCTTTTCTACTGTCAGAGCGTTTGTCTCGCCCGTTTTACTCTCTGCGTCGGCGAGGGTGGTGGCGTAAGGTCCCTGTGCACAATAACCTGACTCTGACTCGCATCCATGCTCCAGGATCGTTCATCTTCCACCGCCTCTCTACTAGTCGATCTAGATCTACGAGAAAACCGAATACTCTCCACCACAGCTTGTTCACCATTCTCATCACCGCCTTCCTCGACCTCCCTGTCAAACTTCTCGGTGAGCTTCTGAAACAGGTTGATCGCTTCTGCGTCAGGCATTTCAATTCTGCCCTTTGGCTTTGATTGGCTTTGCTCCATGCCAATTTTTGAAGTGGGTGAGCGTGTCGGAGTCACCTCTGTTCCCAAAGCATATCCTTCAGCGCCAACCACTTTGCCTGCCCTTGCACAAGCGAGCAGCCATTCATGTGTTACCACCTTGATACCCCATTCACGCGCCTTCAGCACTTTCTGGCTGTCTCCAATACGACCATCAGCAATAAGATAACTTGTATGGCGCTTATGCATTCGCTCGCTGCATTTTGCACCTAACAGCACTGCTAGTCTTTTCAGCACCTCTCGTCGTCGATTCCAGTCTCGTTCTTGTGAGTTTTGAAACCCACTAATTGATAACGAAACCTTCTGGACTACCATGTCCTGTAATGGAGTTTCGTAAGGCACTGGACTGAACAACGCACACACGGAGACAGGCAACAATCCCTCTGCTTTAACACACATATCCACCCAAAACTGCGTTACCTTCAGAACCCTCGAGTTCTTGCTTTGAGCATCTTTAATCACCTCCAGTTCCCTCGAAGTTACATTGTGTCCACATAAAACATGTGTTGGGCTCCCACTCGATACGTATCCCGCGGCATCATGCGCCAGGATCTTTCCACGCCCTGACGACAACTGAGAACACACCGTGTATGCCGTTGAGGCATCTCGCACTGAAAGTGGTCCCACTGCCACTCGCAGACCAAGAAATACAGAAGAAGTTATTAGCTGTGCTTGACTGCTCGGTTGCGACGAATCTGGCATCGTCACTTCCGTCAGTTGCGGTACTTGGTACTTAGCAGTGTCCAACAGCTTCTGTTGTACGATGCAATCCTCAAGCCATTCAAGTGTAGCTGTGAGCGTTCCGCGTTCTTGGGCTTTGCGAATGGCTTGCATTTTCGATGGTGCGATAGGCATGCGAACAACGACAATGTAGTTCACTATGTCTGTCAGCTCCGTCGAAATTGAAGCGCCACCCAGATTCGAAAGCTGAATAGCTTTTGCTCGTAATGGAGCATGCTTATCGTTATCACGAAGAGGGCTTTCAGTGAGATAAAGAGTGACTGCGTCCAACAGATTCCCTGGTGGAGCATCCTGCCATTTGGTGAAGAGGATACGTTCCTTGACGTGCGACTCTGAGTGGGTAACACAACTAGTTTCCATGCTGGTGGGAAGCACTGTACCAGAGCTAGTACGCGTTTCTTGTGCATCTTCCCCGTCAAGTGTGAAACGACTTTCGTCCAAAAGCAAGTTGAGCTTGGTGCATTGTTCCAGCCATTGCAAGCGCACAAGGAATATATGTGGAACTTCTCTCGCAAAATTGTACTTGTCACCTGTGGGAGCCCTGCAGATGAGGTGAGTACACTCTGTAGAAAGACCTCCTGAGTAAGAAGCTCCTAGCGTAGTTGCCAGTTCTGATATCTTATTCCTCTCTTCGCGATCGAAGCCTGTGCAGCATATGCTCATGTCCGCCAGCGGGAGAAGCACGTGAGCAGAGCACTCTAGAAGCATTGATGCCGCATCACAGCTCTGTAGCCAAGACTGACGAACAATGATGATAGGTTTAACATTTGCTCTACTGTTTCGTTGACAGACTGCTCGATGCATCGCTGATCCAGCCTTTTCACACACCAAGTGCGTTGTATTGGGACGCAAGTCTTCAGTGAACTCGCCGCCCAATCTTCGAATCTGAGCTGCGATATGGACACTGTCATCCTGTTCAAAATCACTGACACAGATGCTGCAACCATGAAGAGGCGGAGGACGCTGTCGTTTGCGGGAGAGCATGGATGACCTGCGAGTGCTCTGAAAGACAGTGATTGATGCACCGACTGCGGCACTCATGGTCGCTCACGCACAAGTCTTGCTGACAACAAAGTCCAAGAAAGCAAGACTAAGATTTGGCCGTCTGGAACGGTTGAGACAGGCGAGAGTTGTGCCAGTGGAACGAGCAGGGAGCTTGGGATAACATGGGCCACATCGGATAGGAGACAGAGTTGCCCAACAGGTGACCCTTCATCCCATCACGAGTTGTGGTGCAAACTGCTATATAGGCGTTTTTGCACACTTCAAATCGAAACTTTGGCGCCAAAACTACAAAGCGAAAAGGCATCCCAGATTCGCTTCTGGGAACCTGAAGTACCTGTGCAGTCACTGGTGCTGCACCAGTGGTACAACACTGCAGCAGTGCACTCACGGCCCAGTTGAAACGTGTTCGGCTGGCGTTTCACTAGCCTTCACTTGCGCCACGGTTGGCACACAAACCTCACATCGTTACGCATGTACAAGGGTACGATGACAAGCAATACCGCATTGCCGTCTTTTCTGGTTCGATGTGAGAAAAGAGCGTGCAGTTCAGGTCGGGCATCTACGAAGGTAATATCCGCATGAGTGGTATCGAGTATTGGCTAGAAGATTCATTCGTATCCGTTTTGAGCTTTGTTCTTAGAATTCCCCGAAAACTGGGTCATGCACAAGAGTAGTGGTATCACTGCCAATCCTTCCCAGTCACGTTGAGAAAAATCGTTGATTCAATGCTCGGGGTTGCCAAAGGTCCTTGGAGATTTTACGGTATAGCTCCTGTGTTCAAGTACGTGAAGTGTTACCAAGATGAAGTCGAACGCCACATCCTTCTGCAGCCCGTTCATGTTTCGTACAAGAAATCAAGTTCATCAGAACAGAATCTGTAAGCGGTTATCGAGAACAAAAATCTCATGTCAGCAGAATCCCACATTACCGGACTCGATGCGTGAATCTCTTCCCAAACCTGATGCTCGACGTCGAACGTCCATTGACAAGGGCACGCAATCTCCCTTCACGGAAGCTGTCATAAGCAACCCTATCCCCGATCACAGTGACTGGAGATATGCCGGACCACCATTGCAATACGGACCACTGCCAGCCATTGTATACTTGTCTTTAACAGCGGAACAATCTCTGGAGCTGGATCCGTTCAACCAATTTGTACATTTTCTTAGTCCCTCCGTGACATCCAGCTTTCGCGTGTTTTCGGTCACCTTACCTTTTCACACCTCTGATATGATGGAAAATGAGGCGGCGTTCGAGAAATGGGCCGACACGTATAAAGCCGGTGGTGATCTGGTGTCAGGATTTGTGCGCAAAGTTAACGCGGCTCTCGAAAAGTTCATTGACTCTAATTACATACGTCCGCAGGGTATCTATGTTGCCGGACTCAGTCGTGGAGGTCTTCTGGCAGCTCACATCGCTGCGGCGAATGCAAATGTTCAGGCATGTCTGGCATTCGCTCCTGTAACGGTTCTTCATTACCTGGAAGAGTTTGCTGACATCGAGATATTCTCGGAACGTGCGCAACAGAAGATTCATCGCGCATCCTTACTTCACGACTGCGTTGTGAGAGGATTGATCTCTATTCCGTTGCGTTTCTACATGGGAAACTCAGACACTCGGGTAGGCACGAAGAATGCCTTCGAATTCGTTCACCTTTTGGCAGAGCGTTCAATACAGAATGGGATACGATCACCGCCTCATGAGTTCATTATGTACTGTAGGTAAGTTTACAGTTTTGAAGGAGGTAACCCATTGGTGTGGATGCCACCCGATATTCCTTTGGGAGTAATCTAACATGAATGTGATTTTAATTTATGTGAAGTGTGGGGAAACAGGGACACGGTACTCCATCGTAAGTTGTTTCTGCCACTCTGTTTGAATCCTTGAGTACTACCACGTTTGCCAGCGAAGCTTGACTTGATTTGCTAACTGAGATCATTTGCTCTTTGTGGTGTTGGGGTGTTGATAGGGACGTTTTCCGCGCCGGTGCTGAATACATGCTCTCGCAGATGACGCAATCGCGATAATGATATGTTCACGGGGGTAAATTACCAACGGGTCAGGCCATATGTGCTCAGCAAATACGGGTTTCCAAGATAATGAGGAAATCTTTGAGGCAACGAGACATGCGATGTTACTATTTTACTTGGTGAGGGGAACGGCGACATACCACTAGCGTGTACAAGTGCAGATAGTAAAAAACCAATGGGTAGCATACAGGAGAGCCATGCACGCGATGACAGAAAAAGCCAGTCTAAACTGTTACGACATTGTTGACGTTACCCTCCGAGTCAGTTTCGGTAGCTTGGGTGATGTCATAAAACCATTCACCATCGACGACAAACTTGTACAAATGCTTGCCTGGGGGTAGAGGTAAAGTGACTTGATAAGAACCGTCTTCGGTTTTGACCGGATGCTTTTCTTTCCAATCACCGAAGGAACCAGTGATGAAGACAGTGGACCCCATATGCGGGGTCCATTCTATTGTGACGTCTCTCTTGCCATCGATTTGCGCGGGAGGCTTGGGTGTGTGTTCGGATTCAGCAGATTTTTCCGAGGGCTGAGGCTGTTCAGATTGGGTCGGGATTGTGTTGCCTTGGTTTGTACCGTTTTCCTTTGCAACTTGGTCGTCAATTGCCTTGATTGTTTCCTTGACTGACTTGGATGGCTTGAGATCGATCTTAGGACTGGGCTTGGTTTCATTGGCGACGGGCTTGGCGGTGATAACCTTGTCGACGCGTTTCCTTGGCGTGCTGGTGCCATTTTGCATCTGTGCCGCCTTACCGCTCGAATTGCTGGTAGACTGGGCGGTGGGGTCGGGGGCAGGCTTTGCCGCAGACTTGCCCATCTTTTTGAGAGGTTAGCAATCGAATCAAGGAGAAAGGCGGCAGTAGCGCGGATGAGGAAGAAGAGCTGCTGGAGGTGAGTGCTGCAGCGATGGCCGAACTGGGACGGGCACCGTGCCGGTGTGGGTACAAAGGTACACGGATGGCGGACGACTCGTATCTACGGCTCAGCAATCGACGTGGCGGGGCAAACGTGGAAGAGGGCATCGAGGGGAGGGCGTAACGCGATTGGATGAGTGGCCAAGTGCAATTCAGTTGCAGCGCGCGAAGCGCCGTCTTATCTGCGGGCGCCGATTGGGCACATGCGGATGCAAAAAATATCTGCGCTGACGATTCATCGTCGCACCGCTTACTCGGGAGTGTGGAACGCCTTGCATTACGCTATGCAATAGGCTTCGCATAGGAAGGCATGTCCCAGGGGAAGTTAACATTAACCCTTTACTCGGCATCCTGTACGTATGGCTCGGCAGCCATATGAGTGCATGTGAATCAAGAGTTCAGGCGCATTTCTCCCGTCTTAAACATAGTCCATGTTGACAAGCAAGGCGGAACTGGTGGACGAAGTGTCACATCGGTGACGTTGCCCTAAGTTTTCACGCATCCACAGCATGTGCACGCAGCTCCTCGATGGTAACAACCCTCAGCGCCCTCTCATGTGTTGCGGCCAGTACCACCGGCGGCGCCACGCCAGCGTCCAAAGCCTCCTTCCACCTGCTTACGCAAAGACACCATCGATCGCCCTCCCTCAGACCGGGAAAGCCGAACTGAGGAGCCGGTGACATCAAGTCGTTGCCGCGCTCTCGCGAAAACTGCAGGAACTGATCGGTGACTACTGCGCACACCGTGTGCACGCCCGTATCACCCGCGCCTGTGTGGCAGAAGCCGTCGCGATAAAAGCCGGTGAGTGGTGACGAGCAGCACAGCTGCAGCTGCTCACCCAGCACGTTGAGCGCCGAGTCTGAGCGCGGCGCCGCCTCGGTGCTCCTCATTCGCGCGACGTTGCCGACGCCTCCAGCGCAGTGGGGCTCCCGCGCCGAGCACACGCGCGTTGACGAGGCGCGCGAGGCGAGACGACTATAGCACGCAGGGAATCGCGCCGCGAACAGAAGCATGAGCAGCGCGAGCAGACGCATGAAGTGCGGTTCGATGCGGAATATGCGTCGAATCTGGACTCCGTATCATTACGCGGCTCTTGCGTTCCAGAGCGGCGCCGCGTGCACTGTCACAGCGGCGCATTGCGCTCAACGCAGCCACGTGCTTGAATTACGAAAGAGATTTAATATAGCCGAGTCGCACTGCCATACACCGCTACGCTTGCTTGGCGCCAGATTGCTCCTCCCCCAGCTCCCACCTTCTCGTCTCGTCGCTTCCGCAGTGTGTTCACCAGCCTTCGACTTCTTACTTCCACCCTCCGTCGCCATCGCTCCCGCAATGTCTCCCCGCCGTCAAATCGTTCTGGGCGTTTTCGGCGTCCGTCGCAAGCTCGACCGCAAGCCCATTCGCGCCATCCTCTCCTCACTACAGCGCTCAGACGCTCGTTTCCATGTTGTAATCCTGGACGACGTTCAAATGCAGGCCCCTGTCGCAAGCTGGCCTGTGGTGGATGCTTTGCTCTCCATGCACTCTTCAGACTTTCCATTGGACAAAGTACTGCAATATGTGGCCTTACGCTCGCCCTTGTTGGTTAACAACCTTCATAAGCAGCGCTTCATGATGGATAGAAGAGTCATGCGCCATGTGCTGTCGCACGCTGGAGTGCCAGTTCCTCCAGCTGTTTACCTTGAGCGCTCTGCTGGCGACTATGTGCACCAGCCGCACTCAGCGCCGGACACGCTCGTCATACACAGTCCAGCTCGAGCGACGTCGTATACCATTCACAAGCCCTTCGTAGAAAAGCCCGTTGCTGCTGATGATCACAGTACGTTGCTGCTCTCGCTCCTTCTTAAACGCAAATCTGTGCGAAGTACCCTTTTTGCTCGCCTGTTTCTCGTCCCGTCTTTCACTAACCTCAACCATCCTTTGTCCCACCTCTCATTTCTTGCATCCGTTTTAAAATATTTCTAGACGTGTATATATACTACAAGGGCGGCGGTGTTCGTCGCATGTTTCGCAAGTCTAAAGCCGCCAGCTCAGTATTTGACCCTCATACCCACAGGATTCGTCAGACTGGTGATTTCATCTATGAGCAGTTCTTCCAACCACAACACCGCGCCGATGTGAAGGTGTACGCCGTGGGAGACTACTACCACGCTGAGTCGAGGAAAGCTCCCCACGTTGATGGAATCGTAGAGCGCGATTCCTCTGGTTTCGAGAGAAGAACGCAAGAATGCCTGTCGGAACAAGAGCTCCGCATCTGCCGAAGAGTATCTTCTGCTTTCGACCAGTTTGTCATTGGTTTCGACCTGTTGCGCGCTGTCGACTCGCAGCATTTTATCATTGATGTCAATGGTTGGAGTGTCGTTAAGAACTCGGATGACTACCCGGTTAGAGCCGGACAGATTCTGGCCACATACATTGCTCAGAAGGTGAAAGAACGAACTTCTGGAGACACGTCATCGGCTTCGCCAAACCATCTTGATGCTTCCAGACGTCCAGATTTGTTTGACCCAGGTCACGGTAGAAGATCACCATGTCCTGCATGACGTGTTCCTTCACTTTATCCATTTTATTTGCAGACATGTACACAAGACTAAACCAATCGGCTTGTAACACTGTTTATTCCATCCCAGTTTTTCACATTAATGCTTTTCTTCTGTGTCTACTCGTATAGAGCCATTCATCATGAGAGATGATCTCTCCGACAGCATTTCATTGCACTCAAGCGTGTAGTATAATGTACGCGGTGATTGATTTTCTAATTTATACCTGTCGTTTTTTGAAAGGCAAGTTCCAGTCATCAATGAAATTTTGCCACTGCTCTCTGATCTGAAGATAATGGCAGGGCCAAACCGTCTCCAAACTATTGATGCGAAACTGGTTGTATGCCATCTCTCTCGAGCGAGAAAATACCTTTGAGCGGAAGTAGAACATAGAGAATTCTTCTAACCAGTAGTTAGGAATGGTCCGCGGGGGTGTACTCCGCCAAATGAGACCAAGAATAGCACTTTTCGGAAGTGCGCCATGCGGTATTAATGGGTTTTGCTTCATTTCTCAAAGACTCCAGGACTTCTTCAGAGTCTATCGCCATCAGTTCATGTTAAGAATCACATTCGAAGTCCGTTGCCGCATCTTACTAAACAGGTGGTGAGTTCTGAAAGTCGTTTACCAAGCTTTGAGCCATATCGTCAAGCATCGCTGCTCTTATCACCCTTTCCTCTTGCAAAAACTCGAGCATTTGCGAGTACAATACTGGATGACACGGCACTGATATTGTTCGTAGCATCGATATTACAAAACGTGTCAGATGCTCATCTTCTACTGCATCATCTCTGACCCACCTCATGGTGATAGAGTAAATGATCTTCTCACCCATGTTAAATCTGACCATGCCAGCGATTGAATTCACCAATGTACACCTCAGCTGTTCAACCTTCTCAACCGTCAGGTCTGGGTAGTCACGAATAGCGGCTTCTTGAATCACGCCAAGCACATTTCTTTGCAGAAAGCTGTGAGCGTCGGCAACTGCTTCCAAGAAACTCAAGTATCTTGGGAGTGTTATAGTCAGAGAGCGAACGTCCTTCCCTCCGCGAAGTCTCTCTTCTGCCCAAAACAGAACACCTCTTGCTATTGTAGGATCCCTCACTGCCGCAAGCAAATACTGAATATGCTTTCCATTGGCCTTGGAAACGATAGAACCAGGCTTAAGTTCTTCACAGATCTTGGCGACCTGTGCCACATCTCTCCTCGCCCTTCGTACCAGATTGTTGAGCTCCGATATAGTTTCGCTGTTGCTCAACCTACGCAGTATTTCGTCGTGCTGAAGAGGAATGAAAGTTCTTGAGTACGCGAGCAGCAAACACAAACAGTTGCGTTTCTTCAAGCTGACTTGTCCAGCACTCGAACTGGTCCTCTCCGGGTTGAACAATTGGCTGAGAAGAGCCTCCACAATTTCATTATGGCGAAGAGCGAGAATCAGCAACATCTTCTGCTTCGGATCCTCCGTGCCCTCTAGTTCAGGCACGTGTTTACGATTGGTTCCGAAGTAAGGTTGTCCGAGCAAGGTACTGTACACGTGAAGAATCACCTTGACATCCTTCTCTGCACGAATTCGCGTGGAAGCCTGCCATACGCCTAGAAGAGACTCGACAATCGCTTCAGGGATACTGCGGCAGTGCATGGCACTATCGGAAAGGATCAGCATGCTGTAAATCCACAGCCTTGCCGTTGACTCACTCTCCCCGGATATATTCACTATGTAGCTCGTTGCTTCTCTTCTCACGGCTTGTGCAAAATACCGATAACAATTCTTTGTATTTAAATCGGGGGTTCGGTCTTCTATCTTCACCAAAAACTGGAGGATTATGAATGTGTAGATCTCACTCGAAGTTGCGAGCAAAGCGATTTTGCGGGTAGCAATATCAATTTCTTCATAGCACTGAGAATTCATGGCTATTCCGAGCTGTTCCACAACAACGTCCAGAACGTCATCGGCTGAGCCAATGGAGCTCCCAGAGTAGCCGATTTGTAGTAGTCGAGTGCCACGATAAATGCGATCTGCAAGAATCGACTGTCTGTGTTGTGCAGCAATTTCATGTAGAACATTTCCCCATCTAGGTGAGGCCAGCATATCCGAAATGAAAGCGGGAGAATCCGCCTCACGAGCCAGCTCGGCATCTATCCCTGGTATAATGGTGTTGACGTTGGAAAGCAAATATGTTTGCATGGCGTCAAGAATTACCTGCTCACCTTCACGGTAATCGTCCATCCACTCCGTAACCGCACGAATCATGTCTGGTAAGCCAAGGTAACCCTCAGATAAGGCCTCACATGCATCTCGAACGTTGCCGCCTCCCCTAGCAAAACTACGAAGTTGTTCAACGCAGTCATCATGGAAAATAGCATCTGGACGTTTGAAGAAAGCAAGCTGGTCGGTCATGAGAACCAGGGCGCGCAAGGCAGTGGACTTTAGAGTTTCGTAGTGTTGCCGAAGGACGAGAACAACTTTGTCGGTCGCCTCTCGTCCAAGCTACCTTCTTTCTGTTTGTGTGTGGATTAGGTATCCTTTACCCCTTTTAACTTGCTTGTACCTGGATCCAATACCCTTGTACCGGGCTGCTCCATTGGGCGTTCAGGTTGCAGCGGAAAGGTGAAGGTTAACCCGGCTACCGTTGCCTTGAGGAACGATCCACGATCCTAAAAAGAATCATAATTTTTTTTTTTTTTTTGATAAATGAAATTACATGTGAAAGTTGAGTTGATGGCGCTATTCAGTTTGATTGGTGCAGACTCTGCACTGCAGAGCAAGATATTACGGAGGGGGCAAACGGACAAAAACAACCCAAGGCCAGCAACGCAACCAACCAGTGACCGACTGGTGACCCAAGGCCACAGGTTGACAACAACTTTAAAATTACAATTACTTTCCACACCAACCAATTTCTTCTCCATAACGACAAAAACACTGCTAAACTTCAAAAACTTCTTCAATAACATGAAAATTGATAAAAAACATGAATCGACAAAACCAATCGAAGTCTTCTTCCAACAAACCACCTAAAACTTCTACACATTCTGTTTGATGGAAAAGCGATCTTGCCTTTAATACGTCACAATCTTTTTCAAAATCTATTCCAAACACTTATCAAAAACAAGTAGCAAACAAAACAAAGCTTACAAAAAACTGAGACGCATTAACGTCTAAGTTAACTTCAGAATCATTTTCTTTCTCTTGATATAGTTCCTTTGAGATTGAATGTCTTTCAATGTTGCAAAGCAAAACAATCCTTTTTTGCGCTTTGCATTATAACTTGGTAAAAACATCTTTAGCAGTTGTGCGTAAACAATGAATTCCTTACCCATCAGATGCTTCAATACTGACGAAAATGGACTTTCCAATAGTTCTTGCACAAAATATTCAAGAGTAATATGTTCATTTTGCAAAGCGGAAGGCAACAAAGGCGAGAAAAGAACTTTGTCTTCAATTAACACTTTCGTGATAGTCGAGAGGTCTGTGCACGTGAGGATAAGAACCATCGTAGTTCAAAGTTGTACACAGTTTGGAAAACTAAAATCACTATAAACATGTCAACTCAGTTCATTGGAGAAAATGATACCGATCGTTCTTAGCAAATAAATCCAAGTACGAAATTTGTACTTAACATGGAATGCAAGGAGTTCAAGGCGGGCTTTCAAATGGTCTCGTACGGAAACAAGAGCCATTATCTGCATTATGATGCGAACGATGCTTACTAAATAAACATCTAATTGAAGGTTGTAACGAAAAGGTGCCATTCGTGCCTAATTCGATGGTCCACAATTTTAGTGTACCTTTTCATGTAGCTCTTTTCACAAACAGTTTATTTGCAAATCTACAGCGATAATTATCAACATCTGCTTGAGTAAATGAGTATTCTAAACCCAATAAAGCATATCGGCCGGCCATCAACACAAACACACCACTATTTTTCCCAAATACTTGTTGCGGGAATGTAAGATCATATCCCGCAAAGGTATACTTTCCGGCCCATGAGACACTTGACTGGTAGAGCAGATAGGTTGTTAG